>CM074581.1:18272500-18377500 GCA_037305975.1 Chrysolophus pictus | reverse complement strand
AACGGCACGACGGGGAACGCGCTGTCACCGAGCGCCGCCGCTCCGCTTCCCCCCCGCCCGCCCCACCGCGCTGCGGGCCGGCGCTCGGCGGGCCCCGGTGCGGGAGCAGAGCGGCAGTGTGTGGGGCTGAGCTCCGCGAGGGAAAGGGGTAACAAGAAGGGAGAGAGATGGAGAGAGAGTCTCCCCGGCAGCTTGATCCCATTAGCTCCGTCCTTGGGTTGCATATTTATACGGTCTAGGAGGTGAACAGATGGACTATCAATTTAATTCCATCTTCAACACCATCAGAGATTGATTTTCTACTCGCTTTTAATTTTGCCATAATTAATTAGATCATTACAACTGTTTTCTATTGATCTCCCTATTTAAACCTCAGATGCAAAGGGACTTCGGCAGATCCTTTAAAAACACAGAAGGGAAAAGGAGCGGAGGGGGTGGCAAACTTTCCGAAGGTTTTTTTTTTTTCTTTTTCGGTTTCAGCTCAGAAGACATTCGTTGCAGAGCAGCGACAGAAACCCGCTCCGGCCTTTCCTTTTAGGAGGCCTTTTTCGTTGCCTTTCCATTTTTTCCTTTACGTTTTGGTAAAGCCGTGTAATATTCGTATATAATACAAAACAAATGCGGTACGTTTAATTGATTCGATCAGGAAAATACAAACTCTCGCGCGTGGACGTGTGTACACGCACATATGCACCCCCACGACGCGTTGGCGAGGAGCATTTCTCAGGACGCACCCCCGTTTTCATGGGGGCTGTGCAGCACAGAGGGGCTGCGAGCTCCGCTTTCTCCCCCTGCCGCCCCTGCGGCCGAGCGCCGAACACCTCCGCCCCCAGGGCCGGCACCGGCAGCTTCGCGTTCGCAGCCTCCGTTTGCGCTTCGGTCCTTTTCCCCCTCCCGAATCCCTAAATTCCAACCCCCGTTTACCGACGTGCTTTCAAAGAACCGCACCGCCTCGTTGTGTTTTTACCGCGACGGGAGGAAAACCCTTCCTCTCCGACAGCTCTCGTTCGGAGCTTTGTTTGAACATCGTGAAATTGAAGACTGGGAGGGAGGGGGCCCGGGAACCCGTCCGTCGGTTTCGGGGAGCGGCGCGACCCCCATATCGGCCCGGCCCCGATCCTCTGCCCGCTACCACCGGGGCTGGCCGCGTGGAGCCCGGTGCGCTGCCGGCAGCAGCGCGGCAAGCGGGGCTCCGGGGGGGGCTGAAAGCTGCGGGGTGCGGGGAGCTCGGGCGACGCCCTCAACTTTTTACAGACGGGAGAGAACTCTGGGCTGGGGCAGGGAGCCGGCAGCGCTGGGGAGAGAGCGGGGGCCCTGTAGGAAAGGGGGCGGCGGGCGGAGGGATGGAGAGGGCTGGGGGAGGCTGGGGGGGCGAGGGAGAGAGAGAGAGCGGGGGCAGGCGGCCTCCTGCCAAAGGAGGGAGTCGGGGGGCCGGCCTCACCCCTCCCTGCTGAATATGCAGCGCCCCCCGCCCCTTACCTGCTCTCCCCGAGCTCTGAGCCATGCTCCTCTCTCTGCCTAATGGCCCGGCTCCCCCGGACGGCTGCGGAGCGCGGATCCGCCGCGGCCTTTTCTTCGCTTCTCTCCTCCCCGCTCGGGTGTCTTGCTTTCCCCCGCTGACTTTCGAGATCTAGGCGCAACCACCCAAAACTAAACGGTTTAGATAACAACGCACACACACACACACCACAGCACCACCACCACCACAAAAAAAAAAAAAAAAATAGCCAGCCACAGAGAAAGAAACGCCGCTCTACTGAGCCGGGACAGGCTAAAAGGAGGGGAAAATAAATAACAATCAAAGCAAAGGCAGCACTGCTGGTTATAAAAGTGGAGAGGGATCTCACCTGCCCCGGTGCGGTGGCAGGGGCACGGGGCCGTGCGGGGCAGTGCGGGGCTCTGCTCCCCCGTCCCTGCCCCCTCCCACGGGCCGGCTGCCTGCGGGGGGGCCTTGTTGCGACGGCGCATTCATTTGTTGTCTTATTACTGTACACACGTGCCTGGAGAGGGGCAGCGGGGACGGGAGCCGAGGGGACGGGGAGCAACTTTCCTCGGAGTCGGGCCGGGGGCCGGGCAGGGTGGGGCAGGGCCGTGCAGCCCCCGGGGCCGTGCAGCCCCCAGCTCGGGGTGCGGCAGGAGCGGCCCTGGGCTGCCCGGGGCGCTTTGTGCTGCCGGAGCCGCCCGCCCGTCTGCTACGCTCCCACCGCCGCGTTTCGGTGCCGGCTCCTCGGCCGAGAATAAATAACAAATAAAACAAAGCAACACGGAAAATAAGAAAAATTCCCCGTGCTAAAGACATCACCGAGCGAATATTTTTCTTTCTCTCTTTCTCCCCCTCCCTCTTCCATCTCCCCATTGATTGAAAGTCTCTCTCAGCTCCAACAAGGAGTCCCAGGAAAAATGAACCATTCTGCTATCGATTCTTCATTAAAATTACATTTCTGCATTTGCTAAATTGGTTTTAAAAAGCTTCCCCTGTTATTATTGTCTTGTCAGAGCCGGCGGTGCTGGGCAAACAGTACTTAAAGGCGCGGGGCCTCCCCGGGATGGGGCGGGCGGGGGCACTGAGCGCCTCTGCTTCTTTTTCTGAAGTGTTTGGGAAAACGTTAACAACGCGGCCAGGCGAGGAGCGTGCCACGGACACGGGATCGCTGTGGAAATAAAGGTGGTGCGGGGAGCGCTTTCCCCCATAACACTTAACGAGCATCGATTGTCGCTTGGAGCAAAGGAAAAAAAGTTTCATTTTAAATATGAAAATGGGGCGCCAGAAGTCAATAGCGGAGCAATGAGCATTTTTCCAGCCCGCCGCGGAGAGGGAGCAGCGGCAGCAGCAGCGGAGGCAGCAGCACAGCCAGGGCTGCCCGGGCCGGCCCCGTTCCCAGCACCGCTGCAGTGCGCTGTGTGCGGCCGAGGGGCTTAAATAGGGGCGGCCGGGCCCGAGCGGCCCCGAGGATCTCCCCCCCGCTCCCGACCGGGCTGGGAAAAACCCGGGAGGGACTCTGGGAGATTTGCTTTGAATTCTGCAAATCTCTCTCGAAAGAGCAGGGAAGCAGAAATGTCTTCCTGATGTGTTTATCCCCTAATCAGTTCATTAGTTATAAACAACATGACATTAGAAGTTAGGAGGCAGTTGATATTAATTTTTATTTAACTAGTTGATGTTTAATCCGTCACGCCAGGCTGCTTAGAGAGAGCTGCCTGACACCAACCAGTTAGAACTTCATACGGCGCGGCTCGGGCGGCGGGACGGGCGGCCGGGGCGGGGGGAGCACCGGGGCGGGGGGGGGCACCGAGAGGCGGGGGGGCAGCGCAGGGGTCGGGAAGTGCCCCTCCGGGATACGGGGAGGGAAGGGGGAAAAAGAAAAACAAAAGGCGTGAAAAGGCAGAGAGAGGGAAGGGGGAGAAAATGGCCCGAGGGGAAGGACGGGGGGGCAGGCAGCGTGCGTGTGGGGGCCGAGAGGAGAGCCAGGAAAGGGCGACCCGGGGGCTCTGGGGGAGCCGTGCGGCTCTGTTCGTGTGCGTCAATCCCTGCCTTTACCCAGCGGGCCCTGCCCCCCCCCGCCCCGTGCCCCCAGCCCTCTCCACGTGGGGCGGCCCCTGCGGCTGTGGCCGCGTCCTCCCGCACACCGCAATTAGCGCTTCTTGGAGAGTCGCGGAGAGCCCTCGGCAGCCGCTCCGCGCTCCTCTCCCGGGCGGCCGCTCTGCGTGTGGCTGAACCCGGGCGGCTGAGGCTGCGGGGAAAGCGTTCCTGTCCGCCACCCGAATTTTAATATCAATTTCCATATTAATCAATCACCCCATCTATCTGCTGGATGAAGGAAATAGTTGGCATTCCGAAGAAAATTGCCTGCTTTCCTGCGGTTAATAGTTAACTCCGGAATAGAAAGTTCCCAGGGAAATGCGGAGGCAGAGCGGGAGCGGCCCCGCCTGCGACCGAGCAGCAAAACCCTCCCGGGATCCCCAGAGTCCCCCAGGCACCTTCCCGAGCCCCCCCGAACCTCCGCTCCAGGCCCAGACCCCACGTCTCCACGTTCAGGCAATAGCGGGACCGATGTTGTAAGGAACAAAGTCCCGAGGGGATGCGGGCGGGAGGCGTCGGGCTCTTTCCCCATAGATGGAACAGCAATGACCGCAACAGGTAGCGGGAGGTAACAGGAAGTTGCGCACCTGTGGGTGCTTGCTTTGGGACACCCAAGAAACTCGGGGCCTTCCCTTCTGCGTGGAGTTCGTTTTCCCCGGCCAGGAGGCACGGAACACCCGAGGGGGGGCCACTGGGGAGGGAAGCTGCACCGGGCCTGGGGCTCCCTCTGGTCCCGGTCCCCCACGGTCCTAGAGTGATTTCAGCGCTGCGGTAGCGCTCCCGGCCCCGCCGCCGCGTCCCGTACAGCCGCCGCGGTGCTGGGCCCTGGTGCCGTGTTGGGGCGCGGGGTTCGGGTGCGTGAAAAGGGCCGCCAGGGACGTACGCGTGGGCCGTGGCCGCCCCGTTGCGGGGAGCGAGGACACGGCCCCCGGGGGGCAGCCTGGCAATGTTTGGCAGCACGACGCAATGATTAACCCCGGCCCTCTCAACAATCGAAGACAAAAACGCAGCGGCACCGCCGTCCCCGCGTCCCTCCGCCCCGCCCGCCCGGCCCGGGCTGCCGGCGGGCCGCCAGGGGGGGCACTGCGGTGCGGGGCGGTGCGGGGCGGTGCGGCCTCTGAAGTCGCACGCGGGCGAATCTCGAGCTGCGCTGTGCGGTGAGGCTCCCATCGAGGAGCGCTGCCCCAAATGCTCGCACGGGGCCGGGACGCCCCGCCGCGTCCCTCCCTTCCCACCAAGCCCAGGCGCAGTTTGGGAGACTTTCCCTTCTCTTCTTTCTTCCCTCGGGAGTTCGGGACCAGTTTCCAGAGCTGGCGGCTGTCCCTGGGGCCGGGCTTTGAGCTGTAACTCTATGGGTCAGGGGAGAAATGGGGTGGGTGGTACAGGGTTGGGGACACACGATAGCCTTTCCCAAAGGCGAAAGAAAGGAAAGGAAAAGTGGGGTATCATCAGTAATCCGAGGGGCTGTAGACATAGAATGCGTGCTGTGGTAGCGTGTGGAAGAAGGGAAAATAAAAAAGGATGGGTCTAAATGAGAGATAGGAATCGGGATGAATGGATGGACAGGAGACACATTGATTTTTTTCTGATATTAGAGAAAAAAAAGGACTGAATGAAAGAAGAGGACGTTTAATTTGCAGATGAAAACAGGATGGATGGATGGATAAATAGAGTGGTGGTGAGATTTTAATATGAAAAATGAAAAATATGAGAACAGAAAAACAGAAAATGAGAAAATCCTGTAGCTTTTGTGGACAGAGAGAAGGCAGTGGGGGAACAGGAGAGGAGAGAGGCAAGGAGAGGGAAGAGAAGGGAAGGGAAGGGAAGGGAAGGGAAGGGAAGGGAAGGGAAGGGAAGGGAAGGGAAGGGAAGGGAAGAAAAGAAAAGAAAAGAAAAGAAAAGAAAAGAAAAGAAAAGAAAAGAAAAGAAAAGAAAAGAAAAGAAAAGAAAAGAAAAGAAAAGAAGGATAAGAGACTAGAAGAGAAGAGAGGAAAAGAAAAGAAGAGAAAAGAAAAGAGAAGAAGAGAGAAGACGAAAAGAAGAGAAAAGGGAAGAAAGGAAAAGAAAAGAAAAGAAAGGAAAAGAAAAGAAAAGAAAAGAAAAGAAAAGAAAAGAAAAGAAAAGAAAAGAAAAGAAAAGAAAAGAAAAGAAAAGAAAAAAGTTTTTACAGGGCCATCAAACAGTTAGCAGACATCAGAGCAGAGGAGCACGGATGCCAGCCGGTTTCCCCACGGCCCGTTTCGGAGCTCCTAGAGCCCCGCGGAACGCCGGCTCCGAGCTGCAGGCACCACTGCCCGCTCCTTCCTTGTGCGGTGCCCACCGCGGGCAGCAGCAACAGTTCCCGGCCCCTGAGGGGCACAGCGGGAGCCCGGGGGAAAGGGGAGGCGGGGGGGAGCAAAGGGGCAGCCCCGGACGAGCAGAGATGCACCTCACGTTCCTGGGCCGCCGCCCCCGCGTCGGTGGCAAACCGCGGTGGAAAACTCCGGTAGCCCGGGAATTAATAATAATAATAATAATAATAATAATAAGGGGAACGATAACGACAAGGGCGATAATGCGTTTCCGTCTGTTAAAACCTCGGAAATAAATGTCCTCCCCCAGCCGCCGCCTCCCGCCTCCCTCGGTCCGGGACTCGCGGGGCTCCCTGCGCGCCGGGGGCCGGGTTCGGTTTGGGAGAGGTTCCTCAGTGGGAAGAACAAAACCCGGAGATGAGGCTCGTGCGTGCCCTTCTCCTCGCCCCGGGAACGCGGCCATTGTCCCTGGACGGGGACCCCCGCCACGGGATGGGGGCGGCGGAGAAAGGCGAAGTTTGTGGCTCCGTCCCCAGTTCGCAGCCCTCGCCTCCCTCCTCTTCCCCCCCCCCGCCGCGGTCCCGCTGCTATAGAAGGGCGTGCGGGGGCACGGCTGTGTGCGGGGAGCGGGCTGCAGGGGCCGAGGCAAGTTAATTTCCAGCCGATTTCTCATTACTCCTCTTAGCGCCTATAAGGGAGAGAAAATTAGACACCCAGCACACGTTTTGGCCACTTCATAAAAAATGCAGATTTGAGAGATTATGTGAAATGTGCCCTCGAGTCAATGATTAAAGATAGCTGACTACATTTTTTTTTTCCGTTCCCTATTTGGAGTAGAGATGAGAAATGCCCCTGAGCTCTGCGGTCCGGGAAGGGCCCTTTAATAGCTGATAAATTGGCCCGAGCCCCGCACCGCGCCCCGCCGGCCCCTCACCCCCTTCCCGGCCCGTCGGGGCGGAACGCGGCCCTGTGCCGAGCGACGGCAGTGCCCGGGGGTGGGGGGGGCGTGAGGAGGTGGGCAAAACGCGGTGCCGTCAGTGCCCCCCGCCACCGGACAAAGAGGCCGAGCCCCGCCGGGGGGACCGAGAGGCCGGGAGCTGGGCCTGTCCCTACGGCATCGCGGGGTGGGAGAGCCGGGGCTGCCCCGGGGGGGTGAAGAGCAGCCGCTCGGTTCCCGGCTGTCTCCTGAGCATCCTTCCCTTCGGCCCCACCGCAAACTTCAGAAGAAGTAAAAATAGAAAGAGAAAGATAGAGCATGTGTGTGCGTGTGTGGAGGGGTAAAACCAGAGCTTTCCAGCCCGCTGGAAGAAGAAATGTGTATTTCTTTTCTCTAAACGCTCCTAATTTTTCAACCCAATTGAAAATAATAAAATGTATAAAGAAAGCAGGGATGCAGCTTTCCAGAGCTCAGCTGCTGAATAACTCCTCATCAGCCGCACCGATTTCTTTGATTAATCCCGGGGTCTGAAGCAGAAGCAGTTCCACTGCGATACCTCGCACGCCGAGCTGCTCCTACTTCCCCGCTCTGCGAGACTCGTTTCTGCGCAACGTTCGTAGCAGTCATATCCACTCCTTTCCCCCTAAACAAGCGCCTGTCCGAAGCGGTGCCGCTCTCCACTTGCTCCCAACGCCCGTTGGTTCCCTGCCACCAGCCCGCGGCCCTCAGCACCCCCGGCCCCGCTCCCCCCGCCTCGCACACCCGCACCCCGAAGTATTGCTGCACGCCCCGCACGGCCGTGGGCCCGCGGCTGCAGCACACGCAGAATTGAGGCCGGCGGACAGGAGTAAGTGGCAATATACACACAGAACGTGCAACACAAAAGCGGATCTCTGTATCAAAACGAAGAGGGTTTAATTTATATATATGTCACGGAACGTAGCCGTTCCTTTTTCAGACAGCTCGGGCACATTCAGAGATGCACCTGTGCGGAGACGTGGAGGAGAACGCTCCCGCACCCTCCTGCACAAATAGAGCACGCTGCCACGGCGCTCCAGGCAGTCCCGGGCCCCGCACCCCTCTGCCAGGTGCTGCCGCTCGGAACGCCGCCCATCGCTCCGCGCTACTTTACGCCTCCGGCTGGGTTGCCGCTCGCTTCCCCCGCCCCGGCTCGGCCCGCGGCCCTGCTCCCGGCCTTGCTGGGTGTGGGAGCAGCGTGCGGGGCCGGGTCGCGTCCCGCGTGGGGTCGGGGCCCGCTGCACGCTGCCCGCGGGGGTCTCGGGGGCCCCGCGCCGCCGCCGCCCTGCTGTGCCCCGCGTGTGCGGAGCGGCCGGCGGGGCTGGCTGGGGGCTGTTTGCAGGAGGCGCTAATTAGAGTGTAACTGCCAGGTCATTGACTTCGTGTTACCGGAGTTGTTGTTTCTCTCTCTCTCTCTCTCTCTCTTTTTTGTTTGACGGGGAGCAGCCCGGACCGGCGGCAGCGGGAGCCGGGATGGGGGTGTTGTCCTGCAGCCCCCGGCAGCCCCGCACAGCGCCGGCTGCGGAGTGCCGACCGCGCTCCCTTTGTTGCTTTGTTGCAGGTCTCGTTCCGAAGCCGAGATGTGAACGCGGGGAGCGTTATCGATGACTTTTAAATAATAACAAAGGGGGAAAATAAAAATAATTAGCCCCGCCTCTATCTAGTTTCAATTACTCTAATTAAAAACCCGAAAGGCAATTCCTAGGCAATACCTAATAATAGAATTAGCGATCGGATCCATCATTTCACACGGGGATTTACTTGCGGGGGTACTGCGCGAGCTCTATTAATAATAATAAAAAATCCTGCTAACCCTCTTTTTAAAATTAATAACTCTGTAATTATAATAATTTTATGTGCCTTTTTATAAGAAGAGGTTAATGTTGCCACAGTCTGGGGATGGGAAAGATGAAGCGAAGCGAAATACTGCTGCTTAAACTGACACCTTCCTATTTTATTAGGAGACATTATTATTATCAGACATCTGCAGGTAGAGAATTAAAATTAAAATCGCTTTCAACAATTCAATACACTTTTTATCAGCCATCTATCTGAAAATCACGAACATTCATCATCGGAGGCATTCTCCCTGAAAACAAGAACCCATTCAAATTTTATACAAATTATCATATTTATCATAGTCTGAAACTCCGGAGTAACATCTCCACAAACTGTCTGCCAACTCCCCGGGGAACCGCGCGCCGCTCCGCAGCCGCTCACAGCGATTCCCTCCCGCTCCTCTCTCCCGGCCCTTTCACACTCCGTGCTTCCCGACGCTCGGCAGCCCCGAGACGGAGCGCGGAGCCGGAAGGATGCGGCGGCGTTGAGGCGGCGGCACGGAGCGGGTCGCGCTGCCCTCCCGCAGGAGGACGAAGTTTTGCTGCCGCGCAGCGCTCCGCAGCGGCCCGCAGTCTGCGCCCGCTTTGGAAGGGAGGCATCTATTTCTCTTTGAGGCCGACGCGTTTGCAGGAGAATATTATTATTAGCACCGGTGATAAAAGTGATAAAGATGGCTGATTCCCCTCCGTGTTTGTTTGTTTGTTTGTTTGTTTGTTTTGAAAGCGCTCCCGGCGCTTTGCCTTGCGGAATTCGGTCGGAGCGGCGATAAATACCGGCTGTTATTTATGCGGGCTCTCGGTGCCGGTGACAAATGGAACGAGCCGGCGCTCCCCGCTCCCCCTTTTGGATGAGGCAAATCGCTGCCCGCACTTTGCTAATGACAAGAAGTTCGTCAGTGCCCGAGCGGGGGCCGCGTGTCCCCCGCCGTGTCCTCGGCCCGTGGGGGGGTCCGCCGCCCCCGGCCCCGGGAAGGAAAGTAGTTCCGATGCCATGTTTGTTAACTAGGTTATCTAGGCTGTAGAAGATTTTAATGTTGAATTTTATAGCTTTACCACGCTCTACCGTCCTTGTGAATATTGTAATATTGCATTTTTTACAAGTTACTCTTCTGTTAATGTTCCAGCTAGTAACTTTTATAATCCTCCTCAATGAAATTTTTTTGTATTCTTCCGCACCGTTAACCTCAATGGCGGCACCTCAGCCCCTGGCAGGAGGCAAAGATGAAATGAATTCCTCTTTAATCAGAAATAATAATAATAAAAACACACACAAGGTTCCCTCCGCCTTTTATTTCAGCTTCCCTTTTCGGGGAGGGGGGCAAAGCCTGGGCAGCCCCCAGTGCTGTCCCCTGGCCCACGCTGCCTGGCTGGTGCCACTTGGCTGGGCGGGCTGGGGAAGGCCACGTCTCACCCACCCCTCCTTGCTGACATCCCTGAGCTGCCCACAGTGGTGAAGGTCGGGCCCCAGATCTCTTCGTGCACAGAGTGGGATGCGCACGGAGCAGCGGCCTCGGAGCAATGCTGCCATTGGGCTCAGCTCTTCCTGCTCTTGGTTGGCCTCAGCTGGAGGTGCCCAAATCCTCGCTGCTCACTCTGCTGGGTGCTGAGATGGCTCGAGGACAGGTGCACACACAGGAGGCGTGCTCAGGTGGAATCACAATAAAATATGTACCTTGAGGTGTAAGTAGGACTGGAAATCACCCACACAAAACTCCCCAACCTCCAGATGCCCTTACAAGTGAATTAGACTTCCAAGCACAAATGATCAACGCCCAGCAGCAACAGGAATCGTAACGCGGTAATGAACGGAGTGGCCTTTAGCCCGGGGAGCGCACTCCGAACACAGATTGGATGTTGTTATTTCCCTTGGTTGCTGTTAGCACGTAAGAACTTTGTTGCCAGGCTCAGCCGCAGCCCTGCATGAACACAGTACCACCGGGTTTGTGCACGGGGCGCCGGGGCTGCCTGACACCTGGCTGGCTGCTGCTGTCATGGGCCTCACCCTACAGCAGCTCCCCTCGGTCTCAGCTCCCAGAGCCGGGTGATGGCATGCAGCTCTCAGCTTGAAGGGTTTAAAAACGTCTGGTTTTAGCAAGGAGAAGCTTAGCTCAAACCTCAGCAATGTCAGGTTTATTCTTAATCTGCTGGGATCTCATGCTGATTTGTGTCTGTTACCAGGTTTGGGGGCTACAATAACACTTTGGTATGTATTTTATTAGTCAAAAGAGCTTTCTTCTTTAAAAGCACAGAACAAGCTTTCTAGTCATTTCAGAGTATAAAGATCATTTTCCTCTCTAACAGTTCTACAGCTGGGCCATCACATTCATTCATGTGGGTCAGAGTCAAATCAATCTGTAACAAAACACCCAAAGCAACTGATTTTCTTGTTGTTCAGCTATACTATGTAGAACAATTGTTATTACTTGGTTATTATTATTATTACTTTTTTTTTTTTTTTTTTTTAGGTGAACAGGTCTCATAGGTGCAAGTTTACCTAAAAAGAAGTGAAACAGTGCAGGAGAGACATATTATTTTAACAGAGCTGTTATTATATTGATATGATGAAGGGTGATGGCTTTAAGTTGCACCAGGGGAGTTTCAGGTTAGATATTAGGAAACATTTCTTCTCAGGAAGAGTGGAGAGGTGTTGGAACTGCATAGGGAGGTTGGTGGAGTCACCGTTCCTGGGGGTGTTTGAGAAACGTGGAGGTGTGGCACTGAGGGACATGGTTAGTGGGCATGGTGGGTACAGTGGGGATGCATTGATGATTGGACTAGATGATCTTAGAGGTCTTGTTCAACTTTAATTATTCCATGATTCTATGATTCTGTTTAAGTAATTGATATTCTGGTGTCACTTATAAGGCAAAGTTTTAGTTCAGGATAGTCTTTTCTCAACAATCTTGATTTAGGAAAAAATTATTACTCTTCAAAGCACCTCTCTGAGAACCTCATGGGATGCTTTTCAGAAAGTGCTCCTCGGAGCTAGCACAGAGCAGATGAGCAGGAAGGGGGTAACAGTATTGCCATGCCACTGGTGAGGGGCAGATTAAGAGTGGCTGAGAGACACAAAGGACAGTGACAGAGCGAGGTACTTGAGAGAAGGGTCCCTTTTGCCTTCAGGCCTCATGCTGCCCTACATTGTTGCCCTCCAGGGGCTCTGCCTAATCCCAGGCCCTTGCCTGCTCAATCTGTGTGGTAGGAGCACCTCTGCCTCGGGCCTGCCTGACGCACACCTTTAGGAAAGCTGTGGTGTCCCCTGGGCCCCTATGTTGGCTGTACAGCATGGTTGGTCTCAAGGTTTGTCTTTCAGACAAGACTTTGACATGGGTTCCTGTCTGGGCTCCCTGGCTGGGTGATGGGGAATGTATCCATTTCAGGGAGGGCATCTCCAAACACACAGACACCTTCACAGTGACATACTTGTGCTTGAGGGTGAGGTGAGAAAGTGTTTCAGTGTCGCAGTGTAGGCACACACACCTGTGCATCCCTCAGCATTTTGTGCATGTCCGTGTACAAACAGCCTGGGGATTCTTGTATGTGAACACATACACGTGTCAGACATGGATGTGAGTGTGTGGTGCGTGTCTGTGTGGGCAGGGAGCATGGTTGAGCCGTGCTTCTCCTCCAGCTGAGTGCCAGTGCAGGGCAGCAGCACTGGGAGGACCTTGCCTGACAGTCTGCCAGTGTGAGATTTGGTTGCAGAAGATGAAGCAGAATAGACAAAACAAAAGTTATTTTTGTCTATCAGCTGAAGCATTATAGAGACATCAACGAGCTCTTGTCTCATGCCAGCTTAATTCCTAGTTAATCAGCAGTCTGCTTGGGCAAAGGAAGGAACTCACATCAGGGGCTGATGATGAGCCAAACCTTCCAACACTGAGTCGGGAGCCTGCAAGGAGCCCTGAATACTGCTCTGCAGCATTTGGCTGCATTGCTGCCCACTGCACGGTGCTCTGGGTAAGCGGCACACGTCACCTGTGTCCCAATAGGGACCACTCCTATCTAGGGAACGTGGGCTGGTCCTTTGGCTGTCCCTCCCCACACATTCAGCAGAGGCTTATTCTTGACTGTGTATAATCAGATACTGTACCCAGGCAAGTTTGAAATGGCATGAATAATTCCAAGGCTTCCATCCCTTCTCTTGGGGTGCTCCACATAACCTGCAAATCGACTGCTGGTTGTTTCATTCTCAGTGCATCTAGAGAGACCTTCCTCTGTCTTCTTTTCCTCATTCATGAGTGGAGTCCCCCCTTGCTCATGGGATTTGCATGTTGCAGCTGAGGGCCAGCTCTCTGCCTTTTCTAACCTGACATTTTCATCCACTTGCTGAAAAGCAACCGTCCTCTTGTTCTTCCAGCTGGTTTCTCTGATGCCAGTGGTGTGTGAGGGTACCTGCTTGCTCTGTGACTGGCAGGTATTTGTCACAGGCTTAAGTCAAGCTAATTAACGTAGTGATTGCACAGATCCTGGCAACCAGCCTGAGTCACTTTCTGGGAGTGGGTGGTCCTGTTCACGCAAATGCCCAGCCTGAGTAATAGGAAGCAGCTCATTCCTGCCTGTGGCCACAGAGGGTTTGATCAGAAAGTTACCACGGGGTGAAATGAGTTTGGTAATGCCTTGAATGTTGACTATTTCAGGTGGTTTCTGTGCATGCCTCGTCCTGCAGCACTCTATACTAAAGGCAAAGTCATCAAGGGTAAACTCTGCCTCCCCTCCAAAAAACAAACAAACAAAAAGATTAGGGCTAAGTTAGGGTTAAGCTACTGTGAATTTCCTAGGTAGGAGAAAGCACCTGTGGGCAGTTGTTACAGTATAGCTGGAGTTCATGCTCTATCTGCTTTCATACTGGGATTTTATCATGATTAAGTGTAGTGCAATTTAACCAGGTAACTCCTAGCACATGAACTTGCCTTCAGCTTTGCAGGATGGACTGTCCCTTATACTCATGGAGGCCAAGCAGGCAGAGGTTTATTTTGTATTTGAGATGGAATTGATCAATGAATCATGAGTACCGTAGCCATAGATGTGGCTGAAGAGCTTGTATGTTGGACCATAGGCAAAAAATGAATGGAGAGTTTTATCTTGGCCCTGTTGTAGCTGTTGGGGCTGACAGATGACAGAATTTGGTATCATCCACTATTGTGCTTGATATGTATCACTTCATATCATTAATAAACCTGTGAATTGGCCTGACACCAAACGCAGCCATTCCCTCCCCTGTGCTGATCATTATCGTGCTACCCTACCTTTGCTTTATGGGCCATCAGCCAGATTTCTGTACACGTGATGGTGCTCTGTGCAAGCCCATCTGGTGTTGATTTCTTACAAGAAGTTTGCCAGGCCCTTTTCTCAGGGCTACTGCACTACTGCTGGACTTTTCTTTTTGTTCCCCTCAGTACTGATATGGGTGTCCTTTTCCCAGTCTCCCCCATGGCCTTTCTGCAAATGGTGTTCATCTGCTTGCCGCAAGCCTCCATAGCCCAGCAGAGGCCAGCATGAGTGTGTGCAAGGTGCTGCACAAGCATATAGCACAGGCAGCCTAAAGGCAATGGTGAAAATGTTGAGAGGAGGAAGAAAGGTATTGAGAAGGGAAGTGATTCGTATTGCTTCCCGTAGCAGGCTCTCATCTTTATTTGCCATGTTAAGTACTCCCAAATCTTTTCATAGCTTTCTCATTTCAACCAAGAGGTCCAGGAGCAAAGAAGAGGATACCTGAAGCTTGTAATCAATGTTGCTCACTTGGGAATGATCCCAGCTAACATCAGCAACTTTGGCCTGGGAAAAATGGAAAGCAGATCCTGAGAATACTTTATGGTAGAAGTACATAGTCAGAGCTTGGCTACAGCGGACAGCAGAAGAAGCCCAGACAAAGGGATACAGTGGTCTGGAGATGGGTTCCTATCCTTAGGTCTCCCTGCTTATCCTTGGGTCACTGGCCAAGTGTAGGTACTCCTTGATAGAGCCAGGCAGGCAGAGTTGTTTCCATGGCAGTCATCACATCTCCCTTTGCAGTTCATGGTGTGCACTACTTGCTGTGTGTTACCAGGTGGTTTGTTAAAAGATGCATTACTCTGTGTGGTCTTTTCGTGTGCCAGAACAGAGGGTATGCAGGTCTTTGCACTGGCTTCACTGGGCTCAGGACTAACTAAGGATCTGTTCATCTAGAGTGCTGGATATTTGAGGCTCTCTCTTCAGGCAGCAGAGCCAGAAATGCAGTCAGGGAAGGTCCATCTGGCCATCTGAGCTACCCTCTGGAGCAGTTCCTCGGTTTACAGGCTGACTGTGCCAGTGAAATGTCTAGGCTAGATGAGATGAAGGGCTGGGAACACCTGAGGGAGAGGTATCTGTGGGTCAGAGAGCTGTGTAAGACAGGAAGGACTGAGTAGAGGTAATCAGGTCCGTCTGCTAAAAACTCCTCTGTCTCCCCACTGCTTCTACACTGGTGGATCCCTTATGGTCAGTGCTGAACAAGCGCATATCCCACCCTTCCTCTGTCCTTCCCAGGTCTCTCCTAGCAGTGACATGCACGGAGGACTGCTGCAGAGAAAAATGTGCTTCAACTGTGGTACCCAGCAGGTAGAAAATGCCCCAGGATATCTGCTTTGGTTCTGTCCATCTTCCTGTCGGATTGAAAGGAACCTGTAAACATATTCCAGCTTCTCTGATTGCATCTGAGTCACCCTGGGCTCTGCTCTGGGGCCTTGTTTGCTCTTTGGGAAGTGGTCTTTCCAGTTCTCACTCCCTCCTTGCTGCACCCGGATACGCCCCAAGACTTGGCTCTCCCCTGTCAGCCCTAACAGTGATTAATAAGGACACACATTTCCTGGGTTTTGCACCCATTTTTCTTAAAGTCCTGCCTGCCAGTGGTGAGGAGGCTGAGATTATATACCACTGGTGGCATGTGGAGGGCCTGGGGGCAATGAGTCTTGGAGAGCTGTGATGCAGTTCCAAACATGGAGAGAGTACAGGGCCCCTTAAAGAGACAAAGTCTGCTGTCAGTTGTAGGCTTCCTGCAGCTGGAATGGAACAGTGGGATCTGTGGTTCATTGTTATTCACACTGACACCCTCTCAGAGGTGTCAATCTCTGTTGTTATACTCCTGGCTTTTGCAAAATATAGTTTCATTGTCTCAAAGATCAAGAAAAGGCAACAAGTGGTCATCCTGGAAGATCTCCCATTAAACTTGGGGCTTTTTGTTTCTACTGTGATTCCTGTGAGATGTAAACTGCCTGCTATAACCCAAACAGCCAACATCCTTTGCTTGCCTTTCTCAAATGGATCATGACCCAGGCAAGTCTCCCCTTATAACAATGACAGCCTGACCTGAGTACAAAGCTCAAGGCCACCCTCGGTGTGAAAATCACTGGTAGTGGTAAAGGGGTTTCTTGGATTATTGCTACTGCCTGTCTGCAGCAAAGTCTCATTGCCTGAGCTCTTCCCACCCATCTCCATAAGAAAAGTAGTGTCTAAAACACAGTGTTTTGCTGTTGTTCTTTTCTTCCCTTACCCCATCTCACCCTGCCCTGATGATGAGGTTCCAAGTCCCTCATGTATTTCTTTGTTAGTGGAATAATTTTATCAACCATTACTGAAACAACAGTGCAGGGAAGTCAAAGTATAATTGAGCTAGGTATCCAAGTGTCTGCAACCAAATTTAGTTGGTCACCATAGTGCTCTCACAGCTGCTGTTACTGTAGGACAAGTTTTAAGTTTCCCTGGGGTAACGATGGGCAGATCATTGTAATTTAAGTAAAGTTTTAGGTTGTCAGAGACCAAACCATTGTATTCTGCAGCACCAGCATTAGAGGGATGCTTAGTTCTCATCAGGTCTGATGCTTCTGTTCTGACTTGCTATGGGGTTGACAGTTTTGGCAAAAACTTGGTTTTGAGTCAAATAGAAAGATTGAAGGGTCTTCATTTTTACCAGAACTCACTGGGAGATCTGTACCTCTAGGCTGGTGTCCTGTGTTGTGCTCTACTGCACAGGTGAGTGGCTTGGCTCTGTGTTTTGGACCAGGGCCAGTCTAAGGCCAAGGTCTGGGAGTTGTGGCCGCTGAAGTCCAATGTTCTCTGAGAACAGAAGCTCAGTCTACTGTGAGAGGGGCCAGTGTGTTTTGTTGAGATAATGTTGAATTGTTCTAATGGCGTGTTGCGATAATATTCAGGGTTATGGCTAACTGGAACAGTATCTGTTAAAGTCAGCTCTGCCCTGAAAAATCTGAGGCAGAAGAATACATTAAAAACCAGGTGCTTCAATCCTTTCTTATGGGGACTTGTTATTATTATGACTTTCAAATGAAAATGGTAAGAAGAGCACTTAATGTTTTGTTAACACTTGAAAATACTGCGGAAATGTCCAAGTTCAGTGTTTCAACTTACCTCACTCTGAGACGGTGTGGAGAGGGATGCTTCCCACCATGATCAGTGTTTGCTGCTGCTCATGGCCCCACACGTGTGCTTTCAGCTGATGCCCTGCAGTGGAAAGCTGCTCCAAAAGGGGGTTGAAGCTGAGCTCCCTGGTGCTGCTCCTGGTCCCGCAGGGACTTGGCCAGAAGGCACCACGTTCAGAGGCAGTGCTCAGCCCTCTGATGGGTTCAGTCCAGCTGTCATCTATAAGCTCAGTCTCCAGTGCTGGGAGTCAGCCAGGGATAGAGGGAATGATCAGCATTTCTGTGACTGTAGGAGCCCGTGTACATGTGAAGGAGAGGTGGAGGAAAGAGAAGGTGAAGGTAGAAAGTGGAGATGATACCAGTGAGTAACCTTTGAAAGTGGGGTTAACTATGCTGCTTCCAATATTAGCCACATCCTGCTTATAGCCAGGCTTGTGTGAAGCTGGTGTGCTGGTGATAGCAGCCAGAATGCCCCAGCTCACAAACAAACAAGCAGAGAGAGGAATAAAGGCAGGCAGGAAGACAGGTGCCCCTTGGGCAAACACTTGTTAAATTGACAAACTTGTAGAAAATGATTAAGGCTCTCGCTGTTCCTGGTCCAGAGGGGCCCTGAGCTGCTGCCTCGAGCTAAGATACAAAGGTAGTTCCTTGGGAGCCTGCAGTGGACAGGGCACAGAGGGAGGTGAAACAATTACTGCCTGTCTCTGCGGTGCCGTCTCTTGTCAACTGTTATTTATGTTTCCCCAAATGTTGCAGTCTTCTTACAGGGAAAGCGGGCCCTGCCAATCTGTGGCAAAATAATTGCAGCCACCTTCCTCTTTCCCCCCTTTCTCCCTCCCTCCCTCTTTCCCTCCCTCCCTCTCCATCTCTCTTCTCTTGCCACGTCTCACTCTGTCCACGTCAGGTTTGTCTTGGATTTCTTCCATAAAGGAGTGCGATGTCACCGGCACTGGGAATGCGTCTCTCTCACAGCCTGGAGGTGATAAGCACTCTCCTGTGCTTTGAGCCTTGCTGCCACCCGCCTGGCACCAAACCTAGGACAAGAGATCCATCCCAACTGTGCAGCTCCGGCTGGAGTCATTTTGTGCTGTATTTGATCTCTCCTCATGTAATTGAGACAGTACAGAAGTTCTTCCCCAGCAGCTGAAATATATTCCAAGGAACTAAGTAAGATGATGTCTGTACTAAGGGACTGACTGGACTGTGCTTACTGGAGAATGGAAAGGCAGTTACAAGAGCCCTGGACAGTCCTCCTGAGGGGTCACCTTGAGTGCTCTTACATCTAGTGTGTGTTACCCCTGCACTCAGTTTGCTGTGAAGGCCTCCTAGCAGCCATGAGTCATGCTGGGGACCTCAGGCTGGGACAGCTTGTACTAATAAACAGCCTGAAGCACCAGGGCTAGGTTTGTTATTGTGTGGTGCAGGGTTGAAGTGAGACTTCTTGGACCTGACTATCTTAACTTGGGACCTGGCAAACTCCAGCAGCCCCTAGGGTGTCAAATGGGAGCCTGGGTACTTCTCTGTTGGTGATAACTCACATCCAGACAACAAAGTAAAAGGAAACAAGCAGAGACTTTTGCCATCTCTTTTGCCCTCTCCGAGTGCAGGGATGTTTTTGAGAAGAGCCCTCAGCACTTGGATGTCATTTCGAACTTTGGGCTTCCCCTCCTACTGTTCTCTCTACCATCCTCCCTTCCCTTTATTCTAAATACACACACAGACTGTCAGGAAGGGGTTAAGTGCCGCTTACCCCAGCCAGCTTTGCGTATTTAAAGTGAGTAAAGGTTTAATTACCAAATGATGACAGTGTCATATGGTTTTGGTGATGGCGCGTGGCATTCGATGAATGCAGAAGAGGGGAGGATGTGAGAAAGACACTGAGTGGCAGTGGGGAAGCGAGGAAGCTAAAAATGCCAAAGACAGTAAAACATCTGTAATTTGCAATTCGCTAGTGTTCGCTGATTGCTCATGGATTAAAGATT
Source organism: Chrysolophus pictus (assembly GCA_037305975.1). Classification (NCBI taxonomy): domain Eukaryota; kingdom Metazoa; phylum Chordata; class Aves; order Galliformes; family Phasianidae; genus Chrysolophus; species Chrysolophus pictus. The sequence goes on along the minus strand of CM074581.1, from coordinate 18,358,461 downwards.
AAAATCTATTCTCTGGCAGATGGGGGAGAGAGAGAGAGGAAATTCTTACGAGCATGTTTTGCATCTGCATTTCATTCTGCTCCTCTTTACAATAATCACGGATGAGGAAATAAACCCAGATCTGGGCTGGCAGGAGGCGGGGAAAGCACACAATATAGGCAGGACGCAGCGTGCTTCTCCTGGTCGGGAAATGCCAGGCAGAGAGGGGAAGGAGCTGACATCAGGATAGCTCTGCTCGCTGCCTGGGATGCTGGTTTGGCTGCGCTAGGATGAATGTTCCCAGGAGGTTCAGAAGTGCCAAGAGCCAGAGCAAAGTCTTTCTTCTGGTCACCCCAATTCTGCACTGGGGGGTTTCTTTGATGGGAAGGGGACGTTAGCCATCTGTCCTGTCTCAAGGGATGGCTGAGTCTGGCTACAGTGTCCGTGACGTGATGTTAACGCTTGCAGGCAAACAATACAAGTAGAAATAATGTTTGCAAGTATAAATCATTTTTATAACTTCAGCTAATCAGAATCTGTCCCTTTTATGGGCATGATGAGCTCTCTTTCTCCCTCGCTGTCTCTTTCCCCACTCTCTCATTCTGACTCTCACACAGGGTTTCTCAAGTGTGCAGGACATTAAAAGAAAAATGGATAATAAAACTGCAAATGCAAGGCTTGCTCCTGAGAACTGCTGGGTACTCGGGCTGTGGTTGGCTTTGCTGCAGAAGCCCACAGTCTGAAAATGACCAGGCAGCCTTTGGAGCTGCGTGTGCTGGCAGCTTTGTGGAAGTCAGGGAGTGCTTCACAGCCGTGGTCAGACCTTGTGCTCTCCTGTGGGTGGAGTGCTACTGACCAGCCTGCCTGGGCTGTGGGAATCCTCTTCTCTGAAGGGACCAAGGATCACACCAGGTGATTCAGACAGCAGAAAGGGACTCAGAGTTCCTGGTCCAGTTGTCTGGGCAGTGGTTTTGGTTGCCTGGAAAGGTGACTTGCTGTGCTTCATAATCCAGCACAGGTGAGGGATTGTAGCTCAGCTCTGCCCCAGCTGCTTCCCATTTCACACAGGGCTGATTTAGCTCCACCCAATCCAGCAGGTATTTTTCTGTGGCAATAAAATTTCACTGGGTGTCTATAAAGAGTCTTTGGAGATGCTGCACAAAGCTGAAGATGGTACTGCTTGTTGGTGAGAACAATTGTTCTGTAGACAGCATGTGCTGCCATAGCTTTTATTAAGTAAGTGTACCTGCGTATAAACTCATTCTTGCATGTACACCTCCATATTTATGCATGTGCAGAGAACTCCTGGAATTCCCATCCTCATCTAGCAAAACTATGCATCCAAACATTACCATGATTTTGGGTGCGTGGAACTAAGCGGCTGAATGTGCTACATGGAACCAGGATGGGACTGTGCCCAGAAATTTCCTGTCTGGGTTATGTCTGTGGGGCTCTGCAGCTTAAGCAGAAGTCATAGAGTTATGGTTGGTTTCTGTCAGTGTCTAGGGATGGGAGAAAGGTAAAGTATAGAGCAGTGTTGCACTGGGGCTGTAAATGGGCCATCAAGTATAAGCTGGAGCTACCAAGGAAGCTTAGCTGGGTAATATATTCTGGTTGAGCAGTGTCTGGTGTAACTGCCTACAGCTTCAGAGGAAACTTGGGGTTATGCTTAGGGTGCAGCTTGGAGATGAGAAAATACCTTTGTGATATAGTGGGACAGGGCTGAAAAGGTTCCACGCGAGGAAAATGCACAAGGCCAAAGATGTGATGAATTTTTTTTTGTGGGGGGTGGACAATTGAGAAGTGCTGGGGCGGTGCTTAAATCTTTACCAAAAAGTTAGTTTTATATTTAGCTCTTTCTTTAGGTTTGATGCATAGGTAGGAATGTGTGGGAGGGATAAATGAATGTACACAGGAGGACAAGGAGGAGCCAGTATAAAAAAATGAAATGGCATTTGATTAAGAAGAGGAAAGTGATCTCTTTGAATTGGGTCGCTGCTGTTGGACCACTGGGAAAGCGGTGTCTCTGTTTGCAAGTGATCTGTTTCACCAAGCGAAAAAGATGAGACAGAGCAGAAGAAAAGCTGAAGAAAGATCAATGGGAGGAGGGGGACGGCATGGCAGATTTAATTAATTACTGCATATTAAAATGTTTGTTTACAGTAACAAACAGCTACAAGAGGTCTGATGTTAATTAATTTACAGCATTTTTCACCAGTCCCTTTGCCGTTGCTGGCAGTCAAGGAGGCAACATTGTGGCAGGTAAGATAATGTCTCTTTGGATTTACAGCTGCCTTTTGGAGGTGAGCTGGTAAGGCAGGGCAGGGCTGACTGGCTGCTTCAGCGCAGCACAGGATTCAGGGAACCTGCACCAGCTGGTGAGATACATGTCCCTCAGTCTGGGGCACAGTGTCTGGGTACGGCTTGGAAGTGAGTCATGTAAAGGTGGGTGCTTGGGTGAGAGAGCCAGGCCTTGGGGAATAGGGTTTTGGTGTCAACTTGGTTATGTTGCAAGGAAGAGTGTGCTGGGAAGCTGCAGCCAATTTCATTGTTGTTGTGGGTCCTGCAGCTCTGAAGAGATCTGAGCAGTCTCTGTGATATTCAGAGGTGTGTAATATGGCCTGTCTAGGGTTAGTGTGTAGTGAATCATGATCTCCTCCATGTGTGAAAGTTTGGAACGCTGTGTGTCTTACCCCAAAGGTCAGTCTGCATGGATACCTAGCAATTGGGATTGTGCAGGTATAGATGGGTTGGGATCTGTATGGTAACTGTTGGGTCACAACCTGAACCACTGATTGAGCACCTGGGGAAAGGACCCGGTCAGCCCTGGGAGCACAGATGAAGGCAATTAAGCTGTGTGACCAGAAGGGGTGGAGCCTGGCTGCACCTCTCTTAGACCTCATTTAAGGGCTGACTGGCACTGGGGAAGGGTCTCTGGCTGGAGATCCCTCCTTTGTGGAGTTTTCCCTGTGAGTTTACATCTTCAGAGATGGTGAGCACTTTTTCTTTGTAATGCCTTTCCATTGTGCTTGTCCCTTTGTCATTACTCCTCCTGTATTGCAATTCCATTGTGTTGATCTTTCTGATTGTTACGGTATCAGAGGGAATAAAACCTGGAACAGAAATTTGCAGTTGAGTAGTATGATCCCAGCTGTTTCCCTTTTAACAAATGAAAGTTTAGGCCCTAGGCAAATCTGCATGTGTATGCCTCCAGCACAGCTTCTCTGCCTGCCTTGTGCTCTGACTCCCTTCTTACCCAAGTGGTCTTGGAGGGCACAGGAGAGGGTATTTTTGTACCATTGCCTCCACTGTGCTGCAGACAGTACCAGATGCCTTCAAAGTGATGGAGAAGATCTCCAAGAGCTTAGAAGGCAGCCTGGGCCCTAAGAACAAAGTGTACGCTCTGCACATGGAGGGAAAGCCCTAAGGTTATTCATAGAGCTCTGTCTGTTGCACTGAAACAGCTGGAGGCCCTAACAGAGGTCTGAGAGTGCTTCTGAGAAGCACTTTCACACATTGTGTAATGTGCTTGTGGATGGGCAGGTAATTAAGCATGGAGAGGGTAAGGCTGGGCTTAAAACCTATGATCCTGGTTTCACTGGTGTTAACACTAGCAAGAAGAAGTATAGAAGATCTGGGTTTCACACCTGACTGGTTCCTCAGAGCTGATAGGGCTATGCTTTTCACTCCTTTTCAGCGAGCCCTTTGTAAATACAGCTGTCTCTTGTTTCTCTGGGTAGTTCTTTAAAGCCATGAGATTGTTAATATTGTGGAGAAGGTAAGTCAAACTTTACACCATTTCTACCAACACCGAAGGCCTCTGGGCAGAAACTCCAGCTAGAATAAATCAGTCTTGTTTTCTGAACTTCGGTGAATCTCATTCATGATATTGGCAAGAGACTGAATCTCTGTCTCCCAGTTGCCTCAAAGGAAAAAAGTCATTTTTCTCTTCTGGAAGCTCCTTACCTGGGTTTGTCTGTGAGGTTGCAGGTGGGCTTTGTTCTTATCTACTTGTGGGCCTTTGCAGTAATCCCATAATTGATCTTTGCAGTGGCCCTGATATTGTCCCCGTCATTTTAATTGGCAGTTAACACTTGTAACTGGTCCTGATTGTATCCCTCTGGCAATTAGCTCTTGTCACCATGGTTCATTTCCAAGTCCTGGAGACCGAATGTTAAGAGGTCATAACTCTGGCCCGCTGCAACCACCCTTTGCCATCTGCAGTTTGACCTGCTATAACTTTGGACATGAGTCACTGCTCCACCCTGATCTCCTTCGTACCTTGATCTCAGCACTAGCACTCGTTTGTTGCAGTTCTCCCTTTTATTGACCTCTGTAACGGAGAATCATAACAGTAATTGCATGGTGATGAGCAGAAGACAGCACTCTCCAGCAGGGAGATATGCTGGAACACTGGACTCAGGAAGACAGAGTTAACTTTATTGTGAAACATTCAAATTGATGGTGAGTGCAGGCAAGCAGTCTGAATTGGGTAGATGCCTCTTCCCATCCTCATCCTTAAGACACTGAGCGGTTTCTGCAACCCAAAGAAAGAATACAGGACCTGTTGGGTTAAGAAAGAACAAGGAGCTTCTAGGTGCTAAGTTTGGCAGGGTGAGAGCAAGTTCTTCTGTAAGTACTGTGTTGTTTCAGAGATAAGCCTGCAAGGCAGCAAAACCTTTGCTGACGAATGATTTCTCAAACTGTTAACGGGCTGAACATAGCTGAACATCTGGAGAAGACACCGGAGCAGCTGCTGCTGCTCTTTAACTTTCCTTCTGCTTTTCCTTTAACTAGAAAAGTGCTGGCAGAAGCTAAGAAATGGAAAAAGTGTGTTGCTATCCTGAATGGAGGAGTTCCATAGTCCTATGAACGTGATCACAGGTCATAGCATTGTACGTGTGTTTGCACCTGGTAATTTTAACAGGACCACCATATATACAGCCCTCAGTCCTATAGGCATGTGTAGATCTTGGTCCATCTGAAAATTCCCATCCACTGGCTATTTGTTATTCCCATCATTAGTCCACTTAGCAGCAGAAGGAATAAATAACTTGAGCAGCCTCACATGTCTTACATAGGAATCAAAGTTATTCTGAAGGCAAATTACTATGGCAGAGATCTGAGCATCCTCTTTGTGCAAGGAATGCTCAGACAAGGTATTTCAGAATCTCTCCTTTTCAGGTCTTTGAACAGGAAAAAGTAAAGCCTGAACTTGTAACAACTTGAATTTGGAATGAAGTGTTGCTAATGTTGGCAAAACAAAAGAAAGCTGCTTTATTGTGGATGTTTTAGCAGTTATCCTGATGCTGTGAGGTAAGCAGAGGATTTGGGGACCTTGGGTTTAGTCCCACCTGCTGTGGGAGCTGAACTGAACCAGAACACCTCTTTGCATTGCTTCCTCTTTCTATGTCTTGTCTGCTGATGGTGTGACAGATGTTGTGTGTGGGGCTCCAAGCTCCAGCTAGACTCCCAGTACTTTTGTAGGAGGTTTGCTTTAATACTTCAGTAAGGCGCTGACTGGGTGCGGTGGAGTTATTCCGTGTCACTTCTGACAAGCAGCTGACAAATCAGATCGGGGTGGCTGAATATCTCCGTGTATGAGCCACGTGGCAGTCATTTCTATGGAGGGGTCAAATGCAGGAAGAAGTTACCAGGGGTGTTGTGGAGTGCTGGGGATACTCAAACCCTGGCAGGACGCAGCCCAGAGGATCCTCCTCCTGCAGACCCTGGTTTGAACAGGGATGCTGGTTGCCAGCTCTGCTGTAGAGCTCCCACATCGCTGTCTCAGGGCCTACTGTGTTGATATTTCACTTTTTTTCCTGACAGAGATAAATGATTTCTTTAGAACTGAATAATGAACAAGTGAAATAAATGTGCATATCGAGTTGGTAATTCTAACTCCAACTTCAGACATTGAAAACTCTGTCTGGAAAGTTTGTGTCAATTTTGTCAGGCCGGGATTGTGGTGACCTGTTGTTACCTGATCTCTGCTCCCGCTGCTTTGTTCTTCAGCCTTTTAGTTCCTTCTAGGCTGATTTAGCTCAAATAGGATTGAGAGCCAAGCCAGCCAGTAGCTGCCCATGGGATGTGGGTGGAAACCAGAAGCGGTTACCTGGACCAGCCTGGAGGTCTGAGGTGTGCAGCTCCTGGAAGTAAGAGAAGCCTTCATTGGGAAGAACTCAAAAATGCACGAGACTGGGAGCTGCTGCTTGAAGAAAAAATATGGGCTCACCATATGACTTTGAGACTTGGCAGTGCTTCTATTACCTGAGCGTGCAGAATATACCACATTTCAGGCTTTTCATTGCAAATTGTTGAAACAAGTACTTTGTCATTACTAATCAGTGCAAAACACAGTGCAGTGGGGGCTTTGCCTTGACGGGAGCTCCCAGCACTGAGAACAGCTGTGAAGCACAGCATATGGGCACGGGCTGCCCTTGTGGGCCCGGCCTTGCCTCTATCACGTCTATGGGTTTTTTGGACAAAGCAGTGAGCTGCACTGCTGTGTGTTGGTGGAGGAACTAGTGTGCTGACTGCAGGAACGCTGCTCCTGATTTACGCCCTTGGAAGGGTGATCACAGATGAAGCAGGTGCCGGTGTACTTGTCTGTAGAGCTCTGCTGTTCCTCAGAGTGCTTTTGTAGCAGCTTACCAGTGTTTATTTTTTTTTAACCTGTAAAGCCTCTAATTCATCTGCAAAGAGCAAAGCAAACATTACTTCACAATGCTCTCTCAAAAGAGGCAGCTTGTATAAATATGTAATAATATACCAATAGTAATAATTATTATTGGGTAATCTCCTGTTCAGGATTCTGGCTGCACAGGCAGTTCCTCTGCATTGTGATAGCCTTGTGGCCAGTAAGAAAGCGTTAAAAATGATGCAAGCATTCAGCATTTGTGAACTTAACTCTATAAACTTGATGGAGTGAAGAGAATCTTTTTGTTCTGTGCTGAGCTGAGAAATGTGCTGGCACTCTGGACACCTGCCATCTTCCCCTACTGCCGCTTTTACATCCTGCTGTGAATCTGCAGCATCTTTGCAGTGGCAGCAGCTGGTGAGACTCAGGTGCCTTTATCTCTCTGTACTCTCTGTACTTGTACAGCACCCTGTGCTGTGTGGCCCAAGTTCCTGTTTAGGGGCTCCTTAGTGTTTATAGCAATGAACATGATAAATAATAAAATCTGTCAGCAACAAACAACATGACCCTGTAAATCACTGACAGCTAGAGCAAGCATTTTCTCATTTTCTCTGTAGGAAATACTCAGCCTTATGTCTTTCATCTTTTTCTTTTTTTTTTTTCTATTTCCTGTGCTAACATCGGGCAGTAGCCAAATTCATGGTATAAAGATGTTGGAGCAGATCCACAGTCAGCACTGAGATGCTGGGATGTCAGCAGAGCTGTGCTGATTGATGCTGCTGCAGCACAGCCCCCTCGGACAGCCTCCTGTAACTCTGAACTGGGTGTGTAATTCCTGTAATCACTCAGTAGGCATATTTCTGAGAATGAGATCTGAGCCAAGAGCAGAAATCTAATTCAGGATCTCAGACGATCTTTCTTTCTCCTAACTGGTGGCCTTGGGCTCAGAGTGACTGACTCACACAAGGAAATGAGCGTGACCCATACGTTGTTACTGCTATGTGTGCACGTCAGGGCAATTCAGCTGGTGGATATCTGATGAAATCACTGATGACTTTTTGGTGACCTCTGATGGAAAGGTCAGGCTTGAGACCAGAAGATTTTTCCTGTGCAGTGGTCTGTCATAAACAACAGCACCTCATTGCAGCATGCTGGCGCTGCAGGAAGCAGCAGCACTCCAGTGTTTCCAGCCTTGTCCATACAGAACTTGGAGCTCCCAGGGAACCATCAGATTTTTACTTCTCTCCAGCAGTAGGTTCTTAAATCCAAGGGTGGGCACTGCATGTTGTGGGGTGTCCAAGCTTTTATCCCACCTCCTGAGCAGGTGTGCTGCTTATACTAACTTTTGAGCAGCAGAATGTTCTTAATAGTGGAGAATAGTGCAGTTAGGAATCAAACGCTTATTTTTAAGGTCTTTCAAGGTTTTTTAAGGTTTAAGGACCAACATTTGTTGGTCAGAGAATAACATGTAGTCTCTTGCAGGTCTCTGGAGCCTGATTGGTCTGCAAGTTACAGTAGCTAGTAGCAAGTGAAGAGAGAATCGGGTCATGCGGTACCTGGTTCTGCCCCAAATACAACTGCTGATGTTCAGGAAATAGTGTTAAAAGACATGAATTAGGAGGAGATTGAAACTTGTCCCTTCTGGTTGCCCAACAAGGGAACAGTGCACAAACTTGTGGTCTGCGGATCACACAACACGGAAAATAGGCAAGAGTTGAAATGCCAACCTGCTGAACTGCAGGGTTTGACAGGAAGCCAGAAAACCACACAGACCAGAATATGTTAGTCGTATGCTATGGCCCATACCAGCGCTATCTTTCTTTACCAGTGAGCAGCCCTGCCCTCTGTCTTTGCTCTTCATGTAGCTGACCCACCTTTCACTTGCAAACTTTGTAGCACAGTAGTAATACTAGTTATATTTTCAAGGTATATTGATATCTGTTGCTGTTTCCCATTGGTCTCTTTCGAGCTTGATCCCAGGTGTCATCCAGGACCCAGTTCTCCAGGCTGCTGTGAGTAAGTAGTATGTGATCACTGAGTTGGGCATATTTGGTATGTCTCAGTTTTGGGCTGCTCTTCTGCCCTTGCTGAGGCTTCTTTGTGTGTGCTGTCTTCGCTAGAGAGGATGTGAGGAAGAGTGCTGACATGCTGATGGTTATTAAGGGCTTGGGATGAGACTGCAGTCAAAGAGGAGGACTAAGCTCAGTTGGTTTCACAGATGCTGTAGTGACTGGGGTCAGCAGAGAGTCTGGCTAACTTCATTACGTACTTTGAGCTGCATCATCAGATGTTACAGGCCAAATGAAGTAGTGTATGTGGCTTTCTACAGGCTGACAACTGGCCCTTGCCCTGTGCTGCTGCTGTTTACAGCATCGCTGCCATTGTGTGTACTTCTACTTATCCGCAAATCCCTTGCTCTCTGCCTAGGGCGGGCTGGCAGGAGTGGATGTGGCTCTGTTTGCTACCTGGATGCTGTGTAGGGTGAGCACTCACAGAGATCCTGTGGAGAAAATTGTTTTGAAGAACAAGTGTGGAGCTCTGAAAGGCCCCTTTCACATCCCACACTAACAAATGAAACTCCTTGTTCCATCAAAGTAAGATTGATAACTCCTCTGACATTTCATATGCAATATTTTGAATATTGAGAGAGGTGTGGGTTCCCCTTGAGACGCCAACCTTTCTGCTTCCCTTCCCTTTTGTTCTAGGGAGCCTGCTGGAAGGCTGGGGGGATGGCAGGGGGCGGAAAAGGAAAGACTCTGGGCAGGGAAAAGGAGAAAAATGACAGAGAAGCTTTTTCCTTTTTTGATCTCATCAGCAATGAGCTTCTCATTTCAGAGCCTGGCAAATGAAATTGTGCCTGTTCAGCCACAATGAATGATCCTCTTTCTTGGTAGCCCAATTCCGACCCAGGCTCACCAGAATGAGGTGGTCCCTCAGGGCCATTAAAATGGATTTCAAAGCTAATATAAAAATGTTCCTGTTTTTTATGGACAGTGGAATATGTGATCTGTTTCAGTTAGGAACTTCTGAGTGATCAGAGTTGGGGATGTGGTGTTACAGAAGGAGAGAGAAAAATAAAGGTAGCTCAAACCAATCTGAATCAGATTTGTATCAGTTTGCCATGAAGAGGCAAATCTCTATTCAGTTAACAAAAGGCTGCTTAAAGAATGAGGATTAGAAAAAAAAGTCATTTCCAATTATAACTATCCCTTCCCTTTTTCTTATCACTCTGATGTTGTGAGAGGAAGTAGTAGTGACACCTGGGGCAATTGTGAGTACCAAAAAATGTGATGCTGGATGCATCTTTCTCAGACAAGGTGCTCTTTTGGCCATTCTGCTTTCTCAGTGAGTGGTTTCTTGTGCTGCAAGTCAAAACCTTCACTGTTACAGTCTCCCATTCTCCTGAAAATGGCTTTGTAGATGGGCATAACTGGCTTCCTGTGCTGTAGGATGGGGTGCCTATTCCCCTTGGCATAAAAGAGATATGTTGCCCAGAGAAGGAGTGGATTGCAGCCTCTTGCACAGAAAAATCCTTTCTGCAGGCTGTGGCCTGGGGCAGATATTGTATGCTTGGCTTACAGTAATTCACCATCTCTCAGGGGACCCATTGAGCTTATTTAACAAAGGTCAGCTAAATTTTCTAGTATCCTGCTGTGAAAGCAGTATTAGTAGAAATCTTATTTATCCTTGGTGTCCGGATACTTGACTGCTCGCTTCAAACAGCCAGAACTGGTATGGTTGTGGTGGACAGCCTCAAAGCATAGACTGCACAGCAACTGGTGAGAGGGTGCAGCTACACAGAGTCTGATTTGCATCCTTTCCCTGCCTTGATTTTTCTGTGTCTGTGACTCCTTAGGTTTTGACATGCATCCATCTGTACTATTATAGGCAGTTGAGGCCAATTCAGCTTGTGGAGCAGGTACAGAAAGCAGAGGGGATTAAGTGAGTCAAGGCAAAGCAAAGGGAGGGAATGGTGAAGGCTGAGATGGGTCTCTCAGCCCTTTGCAGTCAAGGCTGGTGCAGCTTTATTCCTCACAGACTTCTACCTGCAGCCCCTGAGTGTGTGTAGCTGGAGCTGTCAGTTCTGCTGGTATGAATTAAAAGCAACATGGCAAGTGGTGTTTTCTAGCTGCTGTAATTATCAGCTGAGGAGGAAACAAGCTGCTGCCTTTGGCACGGCTCTGGATGAGCTGTCTCAGGGAGGGCAGTTACAATCTTCTAGGTCTCCTTTTGTTGATGTGCCACAATAACTCAGAGGCAGTGAGGATGGGCACCGTGGAAGCTTGATTGTGACACTGCAAAGAGATGGATGGGGAGAGAAACCCCTGACTCCAGGTAGAGTCTTAACACCAATGGCTTCCAAGGTTAGATTCAGCCCTCTCTTCAATCCTGGGATTGTTCCTGCTGTAAATGCACTTGTGATATTCCTACCATTGAGGAGGGAATAAAGCCTTCCTTTTCAATTTTCATCTCTAGCAAGAGGAAGGGGAGGGGGGGAGTGTTGCATCTTCAGAGGTGCATTTTACATAATTCTTGCTGATCTGATTTCTGGTCAGGATGGGCATAGATGAGTTGCCTGGAAAAGTAGGCATCATGCTGTGTTCTCACATCTCCCTAGGCACTTAGTCGGGATGACTTTTGCTTGGGGAAAGATATCAGAACCTGGGGACGGGAAGGAACTGTCTGGGTTTCAGAGTTCAACCTCCTACAGCGATGGTGCCAGACTGTGGGACGGGTGTCTAGCCCTGAGGGGCTGCAGAAGTCTCAGTCTGTATGCATGACTGCTCATAAACCCATTCCCAACTCTTACCAAGCCTACTGTGCACCTAACTTGAAGCTGGAGTGATCAGAGCAGGAACGACTGGGCCAGAGGTCTAGTGAGTAAAAGCACGCTGGTAGTACTGAGCCTTACCTCACTTTGCAGAGTAAAGTGAAAATGATTCTTCCCTCCCTGCAAAGTGGACCTTAAGAATGTAAATAAAAAAAAAAAAAAAAAGGCATGCGGGCATAAATCATTGACAGCCCTACCTTCTGCATTGTCCTTCATACCTGTTTTAGGACCCTGTGTCAGTGTAAGCAACCCTGGCCTGGGCAGGAAACCAGAATATTGCAAGAGAAGAAGGGGCTTAAAAGTAAGACAGTTCATCCACCCTTCTGTGTGCACACAGTTTTTCTTCTCTGGTGAGTTTTTCCATTTCATGGCTCAGGTTAGGATACCTCCTGCAGCTTGTGCAAGGAGCTTGTCCTCATCTGCTCAGCAGCAGGCAGAAGGTGCTTTTGGAGCACCAGGAAAGAGAGGAAGCCAAGGAGAAATGAATGAGTGACAGAGCAAGAAGAGGAATGGGAGATGGAATTTTTTTTCCCCTTCTACTTTCCCTTTCTTATTCATTCTGTGCTCTGCCTGTTCCCGTCAAAGCCGCTGGAAATTGTTACCGACAGATCGAGTGTCTTCCAGTTTCTGTGTCAGGGAGTTTTGCCGATTCTGTGAACCATGCAAAGGAGGGGTCAGGCAAGAGAACGAGAGAGCAAGAGAATGACCAATTCAGCTGAGCTCTGGCTTTATCACTGATCTGGTCAGGTTCATTGGGTTTTAACTCTATGAGCCAGTCAGGCTTAGAAACTCACACCTTTGTTATCACCTTTCAAGAGAAAGGAGCGGGTGGTGTGAATTCTCTGGGGTCATCGTGGGATGCAGGCCAGGGATCATCTCTGCAGCAGACACTGCCTTGCCCTCACCTTCCACAGCATGCCAGACGTTTGGATGCTCACTGTCAAGATTGATCACTATTTATTACTGCACAGAACAGAGTGGGGATGGGGGTGTGTTGGAAGAAATTTTGGGTTCTGCTCAGCTCTACCATTGTAGCTTTGGGCAGGGAAGTGCACGGTGGGGCCAGAATCTGCCAGCACCAAGTGTCACTGCTGTTTGGGGCTGGATCGGAACAGAGCTCTGAAGTCTTGGAATTATCTTTCGTTCTGCCATGTGTACTAATGATGGGAATAGAGGCTGTGTTTTTTATAAGATCATGTAGAACAGCCCAAGTTGGAAGGAACCTACAAGGGTCACTGAGTCCAACTCCTGGCTCCACTCAGGACCACCCACAAATCAGACTATGTGTACTGGAATGGTATTAGATACTGGGGAAATGCCCCTGGAGACTTTGCTGAATCCTTTTCTTTGACCAGATATCAGAAAAGGGAAATCTGATGGAAGTGAGGCTTTTGGGCAATTTCTCTCCATGTGGAAGTTGGAGCCTGGTAGCTGCAGTAACACATTCCTTATTGGCCACTCTGTTTCTTGTAGCTAACTCCCTTTTCTGGACGCTGTTGTCTGACTGAGCTTGAGTGCAGGCTCAGGGAGTCTTTACTTAACTGGGACAAAGTCTCTGCAGGCCTGGATTAGTTCATTAAAGCTGAGTGTCCCACTTCTGCTTGCTGCTAAAACTTTGATCTGATGTGCTACTGATAATACTGCTCAACATGCAGGTCCTGAAAAAAGGGGAACAGGAGATCACCTGCCTTCAGCAGCAGTTTCCTGTATCATCACAGCTACCTGCAGAGTGAAGACAGTACTGCTCAGTGGAGGAGAGGAGCTGTAAGCTTCTGGGCATTGGGATCCTGTTTTGTTCCTTCCTTGTTTGATAGAGATCGTTAGGATCTTCGGGAGTTTCTGTTTCCCTTTCTGGAAAGCCTTTGTTCTGACCTCTCTGCCTGGAGATACTACAGAAGCAGTGGTTCCTGGTAGTAGAGGTACCAGCTCAGGAACAGTGGGGCCCCCTAAAGCACACACCAAAGACAACCACCTGAGAAAGCCCACTGCAGTGCTCTGCATAACTATTGAGCTGGCAGAGCAGGGAGGCAGAACACTCTGCCAGTGCCAGCTCTGGGGACAGCAAGGTTAGGGAATGGCGCACGCATTTTGGTGGCTTTGGCAAGGACAGTGCTGAATGCGGAGATTCCAAGTGACGTGTACAAATAGCAGCTGGGCTGGCACTTCTCTGCAGCCAACGGGAGCTGGCTCTCCTGCTGATGGCTGGCCTGTGCTCCTCCCTCACCCTGCAGAGAGAACAAGATGCTGGCTGTCTGGGTGTAAGGCAGTCAAAAATTTATGTTGCTTCAGCAAAAGTCTCCTGGAGTTTGAAAATGGAGGGTGATTGAAGGGAATGACAATTGACCCTGCTTTCACCATCAGCAGAAGGCACAGAGGGATGTCAGGCAGCTTTCTGCGTGAGCGTGCTGAAGCTGTGTTAGAATGGCCTAGGCATGTGGTAGGTTTTATACAAATGCAGGTGAGACATGGCTGCTGGCACAGGTGTTGTCAAATGAGCAGGAAAAATCCAAGGTTTTCCCTCCCAGGGTCTGAACTGTTGGTTGCTAGAGCTAAGCCGCTAAGGATCACCTTCTGCAATGAAGGACATTTCTTTGGGCAGCTCATCTGTAAAGGATACAGGAATCAAGGGGATAATAGTGGAGCTCCTAAAATGATCATATGGATCTGATCTGTGGCACAGAAAGGAACACGAAACCAAAGTTTGGTAGCAAATGTTTCTGCTTTCAGTTGAGGAACTTCTATTATGGCCTCTAATGTAGTAGCAGGAATTTGCAGGGCACTGGCAGGCAGCAGAATTCTTGGACCTTTGTCTTGTGCCTGGCATTGCTGGCCATTGACAACAGGAGAAAAGAGGCAGGTTCAGTACTTGGAGGGGTTGAGGTGCAGGCTGTTGGATCCTCTGAGGATCTGAGACAAGTTTGGAGAAATTGGAGGCAGCTAGTTTCCCTACCTGCATGGGTATTACCCTCTCTGTGGACTGTTTTCCGATGGCTTCTGTGATGCACTGTTAATTCCCAGTTATGCTACAAAGGTGTTCAGTGTCATGATTATGGAACAGGTTGAACCTGAGTAGACAGCTTTTGAATTTGACAAGGGTGGGTTGCAGCAAGGGTAAGGGTCCTTTAATTTTTACTCCCTTTCAGAACGATGCAACCCAAGATGTCCTTGGGTTGCATTTTTCATCTTTGTTCACTGTGACATAAGCACAGAGCAAAAACTGGGATCCTTACCTACTCATTTATCTGTAAGTGCTAAGGCTTTGATACTCTTCACACAGAATATTGCATGTGAGATCAGGTAACTCTGCAAGGAAAAGACTGTGTCAGCAAGCATCCAAACCAGGCAAGCCTTATGACAGTAGTGATTCTGTGCAAAGCACATACACAAAGCCAATCACAGTGAAACCGAACTATTGTTTATTTTGTGCTTTCTTCTCCTGTGGCGAGGCTCTGACTGTTCTCAATAACTGCCCAAAAATTTCAGCTGGACTTGACTTCTGAAATGCAGGCGTGGGGTATCAGAAAGGGCTGGTGAGCAGGAAGGGGAGGGAGGCAAGGAGCCTTTCGCTGAGAGTCAGCTATGTGTGGGCACAGAAGGTGGCTCTCAAGGCTGCTGTGTCTCTTCCAAGCGTGGGACTGTGAGCAAGAGCCATGTTGTCCCTGGACAAAGTGCGTCTGGGTGGCCTGCAGCCTCCACTGCAGAACAGCCCTGGTGGGGTTGGAAGGAACGTGTACACAGCTGTTACTAAGAGGAGATGGAGACTTGTGCTGTGGTACTCATAAGCCGGGGAACTTTATTATACTGGCATTAAATTAGCAAAGGGCGTGTTTGTGCTGTGTGTGTGTGCGGGGAGGGGGAGACAGGGAGGGGAAAGAGCTGGCGGTGATGGGAAGGAAGGGAGGGTGCCCTGACCTCTCCTTATAGCCCTGCCTGTGTCCCCATCTGAAGGTCTGGCATATCCACTCTCACTACTTAATGATAGTGACATTACCCATCCGCCCAGCATCGCGGGGCTTTTGTCTTCATTCAGGCAGAAATGAAGTTCTCCTGGGCGCACTTATCAATCACTGCAAAGCTCCAGCTGTTCCGGAGCCTTTGGATCGACTTCAACAGCCGTGCTTACAAATTGTCTCTGAATAGCACCGAGCTGAGACCCCCTTTTTTGTCATTGTCTTCCGACAAATGTTTTTTTTCGGCAGCCTTTCGCAGACGTTGCCGGCTGCCTTCTGCCGCGGTGATTGAAAACAGCCCTGTTTTGCATTCTCCTGCCGGAGTCCTGGGTTCAGGGAGCTGTCCCTGAGTGCCACTCCAGCGAGTGCCATGCCAAAGACAATTACATGCATAGTTTTGCTGATTGCATTAAAATCATTAGAATGAAAGATTCTGAAATCGTACATTAAGGAGGGAAATTAGAAAAAGCTTCAGAGACAGACAGCAGCGTCCCCAAAGTGAGGGCAATACAATTAGCTCAAATTGTGTTACATACACACAGACTAGGAGTAGCTCCTGTAACAAATGACCTTATTATTGCAACTCCCTCTTTCCCTCCATTCCTTTTTCTCTCCTTCACTCTCTTCTCATTCTCATTCCCTCTTCTTTTTTCTCTTCTCTGAAACTTATTCTTTGGCCAGGACTGCCACTTCCCTTTCCCCTCGCTCCTCTCCCCTTGTTTTGTCTTGAGGAATACCTGGGAAAGGTTGCTCATAGGATCCCTGGAGCGTGGTACTTTGCTTTCAGAACTGCTTTGCAGGCCATTTAGGAGGAAGCACGTGCAACCCCAGAAGTTAATTTTCAGCTGAGCAAGAAACTTTGCTCTCCAGGGGAACAAGGAAGTGCATGACTCCAAGGGCTTTGGACAAGCACCAGCCATCGAGAAGATCGAAACAGTCAGCTGTATAGTTGTACTCCATATCCAGTGCCAGGAAGGAGACTAGTAACTATGCCTGAGGTGGGAAATGTTCCTGCATACCACAAACACCAGCACTGCAGGGGGTGCAGGAAAGTTAATTTTGGGTGGGAGGATGAAGATTCTTCAGTGTGCATTCCAGGTCGTTGAAAAAGATTGTATTACACCAGAATGTATGGGCTAGCACCTCTGCCATCCTGCTGCCATACTAATAGAGAGCCACCTATGAGTGCCTTGAGGTCCACAGCCACATGCTTAAACTAAGAGGAAGACTGGACTCTCAGTGCTTTCTTTGAGTAGCGATTTGAAGAAGAATATGAGATCAGTCTCTGAGGAAAAAAGGAGAGAATTACAGAATATACTGCAGAAAGGGGGAATGTGGGGAGGAAGACTTCCTGGGAAATAGCAAAGCTCAAGTTATATCTTATGGAAAACTCATAAGGTCTTCAGGACAAAAAAACACCTGACAAAAGCTCAAGGGGACAAAGATCCTGCCTTGTGGAAGAAGAATGTGAACTACATGTGGGTACTGGAGACTGGACCCGACCCAAAGGACACCTGTCATCCTGTCTACACAACGTCAATAAGCAGATGAAGGATCGTGGTCCTCCTTTTTGTTTTGAGGCTGGCCTGCTGAACATGTCATATCACCTGACCTAGGTCAACCATGGAACCTGTGTCAGAGTCAGGGACTGAAAGTTTCCTCAGCTGGTAGTCAATACCTTAATTGGAAAAATAGTTATGTTGACTCTGTACTGTTATAGCGTACATACAGCTCTACTGCTTGGAACTTGGGATTCTATTGCTGGGACACGGGGCTCTTTCATTTCCGGCATAACAACTTGCAGTCAGCTATGCTGGCCCATCAGCTTGCCCTGTTTTGCTTCTGGTGTTCCCAGCACAGCAATTAGCGACTCAGGAATACCTGAACCCAAGGTGGTATCTTTGTGTTACTGGTGTATCAATAATGGTGACCTGAACCATTGCACATTGACATATCCTAATTTCACAGAAGATTTTCTTCCTTCCTTTAAGAGATTACCTTGTCAGATTAAACATGGCTAAGAGAGAAATGGGATATCTACTCATGTAAGGGACTATGGGGAGGAGAAAGCAAAAAGTTGGTGGGTTAATTGGCTGGGACCACAGTAGTGGTGAAAAGGGGAAAATGAAGTTAAGAGTGGGGAAGAAGCGAAGGAGCAGAACATATACCAGCAGAGTGAAGTGAGTGGGAGGCCAGTTTGCCTTTGTAAAGTGAATTGGAATTATGGAATGTGGATAAGCGGAAGGGTCCAGGAGATTAGAGGATGGGGAATAATATGGGAGGGCAGCACACATTGTGGACAAATGGGACAGAGATAGAGAAACCAAGCAGGAGAGGAAATAAAGCTGAGAAGACCTGTTACAGACAAAGAGGAAAGGAAGTGCTGGATATAGTGGTTTTAAGCTGGAGAGGGTTATATATCTTAGATAAGTGGAGCTGCATGTTGGAAAGACAAGCAGAGATACGGTTTCAAGCAGTATGAAGAGACAGGTGAGGATGAGAAGTTGGCTTACTGAGAAATCCAAGGGATTGAGAACTGCAAACTAGAGGAATCAAGTGAAACAGGAAGCCCAAAGATAGTGTTTAAAAAAAATAACTGAAGTGGGAATTGGGATGCTAGCAAAATGCTCATTTTTGAGGATATGTCAGCAACCAGGGCTCCTTCTGGTAGAAGGCCTGACCAGAGGCAGCAGTCACTGATTTCTGCTGCTATTGTGCCAGCTTAATTCACAGGAGGAACAACCAAGAGTCTGTGGGTTTGCTCTCAGTTGCCACTGCTCTCTTTGAAGCACCTTACTCTTTGCCTCCTCTTCTGGTTAAGATTTCTACTTTCTTCCTAGCAATTGTTACGGTGTTTTTGTGAAATTTTGGCATTGCAAATGCCACCAGACCTCTTTGCCCATTGGAAGAAAAGAGTAACTTTGTCTCTTCCAGAGAACAGTGAACAGGCATTCATTTACAGCAGCCTCTCCCTGCAGATCAGTCATGAGCAGTCCAACATGTGGATGCTGTGCCTGAAAGTGAGTAGGTTATGAGGCTCAGCCTCCAAAGTGGAGCAGCAGAAATAGTTGTAATGTCATACTGTGTTGTATGTATGGATGCAGTGTAAGATCATACGGATACTTGAATATTAAGTTTCCAGCCATATTCAAGCAGAGCCATCAGAAGAAGCTCTTCAAATCTTACATGCTTTCTGGCCTGTATCTTCCCCGTGCCCTTATCACAATATTCTCCAAATTCAGAATTATTTTATATTGCTCCCATCCAGTGCTGATGGAGATTTCATAAATTTTGCCAAGACTATACATACTTTTCTGGAAGATAATTTCCTTTCATCAACGTGAAAGATCTCAAAAGACCAGATGCCTAGGACAAAGTTAGGCTGTCTGAATGCTTGTCTGCTCTGCCAGAGATCCCACTGCTGCTTTTGTTATGGCTTATCAAGGTGGCCATTTTCTTGTTTCTTAGAAGTGAAGGGAAGGTATGGAAGGCCACTGTCTAGAACGCACTGGGGTCAATGAGGCCCTGACTTGGTCAACTTCAACAGGCTCTGGATCAGGCCTCTAATGACTGTTTGTAAGTAGGATGGCATGAGAAGGCTCAAAAGGGATGTGGCCTATGGCAGGATCACTGCAGAGAAAGGATGGTGCTTTACTGGGGGTGGAAAATGGAATTGTCACCGTGGAATGAATGAATTGTACAGTTTCTCTTTTGTAACCCAGGGAATAATTAAGATAGATGGGTAGATGAATTAGCTGTCCTGCAAGGTCAAAAGTGGATTGCCTTATTACTCTATTATTTCACTGTTGTGGAACTATCACCACTAACGCCTTTTTCATGATATTTTGTACATCGCGTGGAAAAAAAAAAAAGGAAAAAAAGAAAAAAGGGGGGAGATACAAATTGATCGTTTGCTGGTGAAATCAGTCTTCGTCATCGCCAGCAGTGCTTGGATTAATGGGATTGAAGGCTGCTGGAGGTTCAGCCAGAGAGACGGGCGGAAAAACAAGAGAAATTGGTTTGCACCCCTGGGAATGGAATTGATGTGACTTGAACAGAGCTGCTGCAGCAGTGGTGGCTGCTATGCTGTGATGCTGATATATATATATATATATATATTTTTTTAAAAAAGCGGGAGATGGGAGAACAAAATAAATCCCCAACTGGGATCATTACAAACATGGATGGTAATCTAGGCATTTGGGAGGTCCAGAAGAGTACATTTGCTTCAAGTCTTCAGGGAACAATAGAGCAGCGCCTTTGTGAAACACAGCTGCTTTTTGGTAGTCTTCCACTATTTCTGTCGGGTTTTAAAGACAGGCTTGGAATGGGAAGTGGTGGCTGGGTGTTACTCCTAATGCTGGCAAGTACTCTTCAACTTACATAGCTAGCTGGTCATGGAGATCTTCTAGATGGGTGAAGTCCATCACATGGGAGTGGATGAGAAGACACGAACAATAGACGGCTTGTAGATAGACGGTTTGTAGAATGAGAGGAATGGAGGCATATCAACTTATGTCATTGCATCTTTGACCTGACAGTCACAGAAAGAAATATATGACAGAGGAAAATGTGTATTTACTGTCTTCCCATCTGCAGTGCCAAGAAGTAACTCAGAAATGCTTGTTTTCTTCTGAGTTTCTTGCTTGAATTCTAATAAATAATGATTTGGAGAGAGATAAACTCCTGGAGGAGACACCATGTTTTATTTGAGGTGTTCCACCTATGCTTGACATCATGGTTATAGCTGATCTCATCATCTCCAGGAACCAGGAGTGGCAGCAGAGGGAACCCATGTCTGAGTGCAGTCAGTGTCAAGGCACTTCCCTGCCCACGTGCATTCTCTCCTGTGCTCACCCATCACCAGTTGGTGATGGCTTATCAATGCATGGTGGACAGCACAAAAACATTGACATGCTGAAGCTGAGTCTATGCTTGGTTGCTTTTAAGCACTGGGATTTGTAGCAGTTTAAAAGCAGAGCTATAAAAATGACTCTACGAATGTGGGTCTGGATCTGAGAAAGATGTTCCTAACTCCAGGTGAAGTCAACTCAAGTGTGGTGTGAAGAATAGATCTGCTAGGCTTCCACCTCACTCAGAAATATTTGCATTTTTCCTGCTGCCCTTTGGTCAACAGCGATGCTAGCTATGAGGAATATCCACTGTGAGATTCAACAGGAAGCTATTTCTGAAGCCTGTTATATGTGTTTGAAGACTCAAGATGTCACAATGCACAGCTATGTTCTGTTCATGGGGAGTCAAACCGAGAGACCAGAGTTTGCTTTCCAACTTCAGTTTGAAGCTGGGACCATTCACAAAGCAGCAGTGTGCAGGGCAAATTTCCTCTTTGATTTGTCTTCCTTCCTTTCCTGGGCTACACTCCTGACTATGGGAGATGATGGTGCAGTGCTGGCTGTGAGCTCTAACCCAATTATGTCTTCTGAGCTTGGTGAGCCTTCCCCTTTTGATGGTTAAATTGCCTTCTTTCAGTTTTATAAAACCACATTAGCATAAAAGTCGAATTAAGGCTACTAAAGTATAGCACACCTGTGAGTTGTCCCTGTTCATCTCAAAAATATGTTAATTTTGAAGTCTAATGAAGGCAATTTTGATTTCAAACAACAAGTGAAGTATGGGGTTGTGGATAGGGCTTTAGCAGAAAGCCTGAGCTTCCTATTCAAAGTATCTGTGAGACAGCATGAGATCTCTTGTTCCTCTCTGTAACGCCATTAGCCAGAGCATCCTGAGAAGGGGGCAAAAACTGGACAAAGGAAGTATTCAAAAGTAAATTTAAAAAGGGTGGTGGGCACCCCCAAACTCTTGGCATCTTCTACTCTGTTTTCTTCTGTGTTTGATACACAGGCAGAAGAGACTGGGGATAGGAGGGTGGAGATCTGGGAAACTCCTTTTCCAGCACTGTGAGCAGTACAGAAGCAAGACCTTGATGCAAAACATTACAGTGCTTGCATCAGGCAACTGGCTCTGGAGATAGTCAGGGTGAGCTGAGCCTATTTACTAGCAGAAAGAACAGCTGCCGCATAGGGCCACTGATGTTTTCTGCTCTCAGATCTGCAGTGTGGGTCTTGCCTTCTGCCTTGCTGATGAGAGAGCATTGCATGTTTGAGGAGGCAGGTCCTTCTCCCTGAACCACACTCCATGCAAGCCTGAGGGAAGCACTCTCTCTGAGCTGAGTTGCTCTGCTGGGTAAGGAAATGCTTTAACTCCTGTGTGCTTCAGGCTAACATCTTAGTGTTGTCAGTTTGATTTGCATATTGAATTTTCCAGAGAGTATGTTACTCCTGGTTTTCTCCCCAACTACCTTTTATTTCCCTACAATGCAACAAATCAAGACACTGCTAAAAGGCCATAAGCCATAGCTGTATAGCTTACAGTGTGTTACGTGGTGCTTGGAGGCGAGAATGACTTGTTGGAGTGAGGGATTATTCAAAGAATTGTGTGCTGTGGCACAGGGAGGAACTGGGAAGGTCCCCATATGAATGGTCCTGGAGCTTTCTGGCTTCTTTCTGTGCTTGTGCCTTTAGAGGAGACAACAGGATGTGGGAAGGTGACAGCTCCGGATTTTGTCTCTCCACTACTGATGTCCCTGTCTCTGCTTTGTTTGGGTGATGAAAGAAGCTGGTTTGTTTCCCAAATGAGGGTATGCCGTGCATTAGCATCGCATGGGTCTGTGTGCAGTCATGAAAGTGAGAAGAAGGGTTTTGAGACATTTATATGAGCGTTTCATGCAGCCTCACAAGCGTAACAAAATAAAAGGAGTAATTCCTACAGCAGGTTTGGTAACTCTGGCGTACGAAGCTGTATGATGCCTTCTTTTTTCCCCTCATCACTGGCTTCTTGTGATTGTCATCAGCCCAGGTGAATTTTTTTTTGTGCGTGAAAACTGTATTTCTGACCAAAAGGGAAGTTGCAGAAAAATTTAGAATATTAAGTTCTAACACTTAGATGCAAAATAAGATCTCATTTTTTCCTGTTACAATGGATGTTTTGGGACTGACTTTGTTCAAATGCAACTTTAAAGAGCTATGGAGAGAAAATGCGACACCAAAGCACAAGGACAAGTTTAGAGTAAAACTCTATGTTTTTTATTATACAGCTCTGCAACAGTGCTCTGTTTCACTGTATTTTTTCATTTTGCCAAGGCAAAGCTGCTGATTCTTGCTCCCTACCCTGGGCCCTTTTCCCCTCTCAGCAAAACAGGTTGTTTGGTGGTTGTTTTTTTTTTTGGTGAAAGTGTGGTTTTACACATTTCTGAAACGAAAAGAGAAAGACAACAGGTAGCACCAAGGAGCAAATTGGAATGAGTCTATTTTGTTATCTTCCTGTCCTCTTAAATGGTAAAAGTTCAGTCTTTTAAAACAATGCCTGTAGGGAAATCTTCTTCTTTGAGGCTTTTACTGTTTTAGCTTACCGTAATCAGACATGCTCTACTCGTGGTGAAAATAAGTGCATTTACTCCGTGACTGATTCTCCTACTTTAAAACAAGCCCTAATTTTTCATTATTCCAGATGCTCTTCCTCCTACAATGTTTGCACACTGTACTGCATGTCTGAGTTTGACCCATTGGTAATGGTGATGGTGGCTGCTCTTGTTGTTATTGTGGTCCTGCTAAATCAACGGATATTAATTAAGTTAAACAGCACAAATAGAATAAAAGTGAACAGGAAATGTATTGAAAACATAGTTCTGTGCCCTCAGCTGCACCTATGAAAGCTGAAGTAGGCACTTTATCTGCTAGGTTACAGTCTCTGGTTATCATCCATGGGAAATTAAAGGTATTATTTTTACCACTGGAGGGCTCCCATATTTTTCCATTAATGCAACAGAAACATATTGAAAATGACTAGTACTCAGGTGATAAAAACCATGAAGTTCAGACAAAGTGTGTTCTTACTTCACAGCAAGATCTGTATATACAGGACCTTTGAGAGAAACAAGAGGAACTGCTTTACTGCAGGTTTGAGAGAACAGCAGCACAGATTGTGTGATGAACGGACTCTTATTTGTTGGTGAAATCAACAAAGCAGCATTACAAACATGGCATTTTGCCACTGATAAGAAGCTGCAGATCCTTAGCTTGGGGTGAGGGGGCGGCAGACCAACAGGGCTGTGTGAGGATAATGCAAAAGATACCAACTTCCATGAGGTAAAGATGTAACCCAGAGAGGGCAATTTGTCCTGCATGGTTTAACCTGCGTAAGTCCCTTTTCTAGAGAAGCATACAGGTTGTTTTTGGGTGAACATGTGCATTTCATTCTTTGAAAAGAGGCAACAGATATGACTGTTTACATAATTCCTCCTTCTCCCACTGTCATCTCACTGCAGCCATCGCTTGGGCTCCAGTGGGAAGAACCTGCGTGTGTTCAGACTCAGTTATACAGCCCTGGGATTTGTAGATTTGTGTGGGTCGCACCATCTGCACACAATAAATTAGGTGAAGGTGACAGCAACATCCAGGACCAAGGGCAGCATCAGTGTAATACCAATGGATTGCATTAAATTCTTCCAGGAAGGGTTTTGACCCTGTGAGAACAGCAGAAACAGATTTTGCAAATTCATCTGTGAGAAGGAACCCACTTCTTAAAATTTAGGAAGATATAAGGTATAATGAATGGTTTCACTAGGACAGGGTGGGGCACTGAGGTGCTTAGGCCTCCTCCACAGCACATGGCTCTGCCCCTGCATTTTGAGACTTCTGCCGTCACAAAAAAACAGCGTAGGTTCATGCAGTGCCAGAGGGAAACCCCAGGCAATACTTCCAGCACTGCCATGGCTCCTTGGCCACAAAGTTCCCAAGACAGCCAACCCACTGCCTCTCCATGTTGGTGGGGATCCCAAAATTCTTAATGCTGCCTTGTAGAAGACAGTAACGTTGATGTTCTTGGATCAATTCTGAAAATGGGAGGATTCACAAATGCCAAAACAGAGGAGTTATTTGTTTAAAATATTTTTCTTCTTTCCGATGAAAAGGTAGAGACAGAATGATCTGAAAAACATTCATGCTTGGCTGCTTTCTTGGGGAAAAAGTTCTGAACAAGTCTAAGCATTGTATTTTCTCTTACTACTTTTTTTTTAAATGCCTGTATTCCTTAATGGAAAGTACTGTTTCATAGAGAAGTATAATTTTAATGCTTAACATAAAAAATAATAAGAAAGCTCAAGAAAAAAAATGTAGTAAAGAGAAATATTTCTCCTTGTGCAAATATAGGCACACATATTACAGCCATTTTGGAAATATTCTAGGACACTAAAGGATGGAAATCATAGTAAATTACCCCTCTACCCCTTTGTTTTTCAGATTCATTTCTTTATTTTTTGCATGTTGTATTGAAGCAAATATCCTTGAAGTACATTTTTCAGCTCTTTGTCATCTTAACCCTTGCCACTGGTCTAATATATGAACATATTAATCAGCTTCATTGTGATTTATTTTCTTTAATCTGAGTATGATTATCAGAAAAATTAAGTCTGGAAATAGCACCATGATAATCCAGCCTATCTCTCAGTCTTGGGAAAAGACTCATTCCACCTTGAATAGGTATTTTCTAACTTTCTAACTATTTTTCTTTCTAACTAATTTTCTATTCTTAAAAGCCTTCAGCAATGAAGGCATTACAGCTCATTACAGCTGCTCTTGTGCACCACAAGACTCTAGCACCAGTTCATAGCAAAGGGAACTTTGTGTCTTTGTATGATCCAGATCTTTCTTGCTGAAGTTTAATTCCTTTTTCTTTTTTCCTCCACTGTTGAGATGGAGAGGGACCTATCACCTTTCTTTTTGCACAGCTTTTACTGAGTAGGAAGATGTTTCTCCTTAGCCTTTTCACTTCCAAACAGAACACCTCCAGTTCTTTCCAGCTTTCTAGGTCATGCTTTCTAGATCTTGGACCAGCCTTATTTCTCTTCACAAGTAGCTCTTGCCTGCAACTCCCTTGGATGCTGGGGTCTACACCCTGGTAGGTACAGTATTCCACACAATATTTCACCACAATAATCTTTCCAGCTGTAACACCAACTGTAACAACCTTACATTAATATCTCCTGTTCAGCTTGAGCTTTTTCTACAGAATTTCTACCTCACATATTGCTCTTTATTCCATATTTGTGCCATTGCTTGCTCTGTAGAAGCTAGGCTTGCTTTTTTTGTTGTTGTTTTGTTTTGGTCTGTGCTCATTTGCATCCAAGGAAGTGTTAAGTTCATGAGAACTGAAGACAACCCTACCTTCTAGATGGGATTTAAATAGCAGGGAACTGTCCCTGTAGGAACTTAGTTTAATGCTACTCTGGTAAATGTGGCTGGTCTTTCCAACATATGTAGCAACAGTTGACCGCAAAAAAATAAAGATTTGAACTTAGGGACCACATGAGCACCCCTTACTAGAATTCCCAAGGGTTCAGTCTCCATTGAGAAAGAAGTCAGCACTTTAATACAGTGATACCATTTCTATCAAAACTGGTCTTTGCAGGTCTACTATCCAAAAATCAAACTACTATGAGCCTGCCTAGCTAATAAAAGGATAGAAGGTTACAAAACAAGGTGGTTTCTCTGTAGGCCAGGTAGCATGATTAACAGCAGGCATTTAATTGATTCTGATGTCTTCAATGATCAGCATCTGAATGGATTATTGCCTTCCAGCCTAGATTTACTGTTGACGACGTACCATGTCATACCACTAAACTGTCTTGAAGGTGATTTCTGGCCAGCGCAGTATCATGCAACTGCACTGCAATGACATTTTGTGACAAAAAAATAAAAAAAATCAATGGCATGTTTTAGCTCACCTGCCACACAGCAGTAATGTGCCTGAAAGGTGGCCCTTTCCAGCAGTGCAACCCTGAAACTGCTGCAGGAGGTCACTGTATCTATGCCCAAATTGTGGGGAAATGAATCAGATAGCTATAATTTCATTTCACAAGTCATTTTTCATCTTAGTAAAGAGGGGGAATGTTGTGAAACAGTCCTAACCTTTAATGTAAAACATTGCTTATGCTGCTTTATGCTTTGCTAGATGTTTGGTTTTGCCCTTTTTCATGTTTTATTTAATTAAATGGAAAAAAAAAAAAAAAAAGATGCATACCAAAACACACTTACAATCTCTTTCTCTTTCTTTTCCTCTTTTTTTCTTTATCTTTCTTTTGTAGAGTTGCTCCTCTTCTTACAAGTGGAGCAAAGCTTTTGTTTTGGGTATTTTGTGTTGATTGGAGCAGCTCTACAGGGTGTACAGCTTTTTGAAAAAAAAATTGCATAAATCAGAATTGTCATCCCACACGTGCAATCAGCTGCAATGAACAAGATTGCTAGTAATTTCTGTTCCCAGCATAGCCTGCTGCTGAATGTGTACCAGATACTTAGTACTTTCTTATGCCGGGGAGATTCCAGCTGAATATTAGGAAATACAACTTTTCTGAGAGAGTGGTCAGGCACTGGAATGGGCTGCCCAGGGAGGAGTGGAGGCACTGACCCTGGAGGTGTTCAAGGAGTGTTTAGACGTTGTGTTGAGGGACATGGTTTAGTAAGAACTATTAGTGGTAGGTGGATGATTGGACTGGATGATCTTGTAGGTCTTTTCCAACCTTGGTGATTCTATGATTCTATTTACTGTTTTGTCTTCCCTGCTGAGTGATTAGCGATGCAGGACTTCTTGTGGCAGCTTTCCTGCTGGCTGCTGTGAAATGGCAAAGTGAGTGCAATAGGCTAATAAAAGGATAGGAGGTAGAAGCCTCAGATATGGTTGAGAAGTTAATCGCTGTAACATACCAATCAAGTTTCTCTGCACGGAAGACATCTTGGGGGCTAGCCTTTGCCATATGGTTCTTCACCACAGGTTTACCTGTCCTGTGGTGTCACCTGCTCTGGTAAAGGCCCCAGCTTACAGCAGTGGGATCTCTTGGGGGCTCCTGACGGCTGCTAGTGGGACAGTGCTGGGTGGCTGTGTTGATGGCAGGCTGGCTGGGCTGCCTGAGGAGCTGGGGTGCAGAGGGCAGGTGCAAAGAGAAAATCACTTGGCAAGAAAATCAAGTGACAGCAAAGGGTACACAAAATGTTTCCATGGTTTTGGTGGAACGAGCAACAACAGCAACAACGTGTCCAAGCCTTCCCATTTAACCAAAGAAGACACTGTTTTAGCCATGCTTAGCTTTCTTTCTTTCTTTCTTTCTTCCTTTCTTCCTTTCTTCCTTTCTTCCTTTCTTCCTTTCTTCCTTTCTTCCTTTCTTCCTTTCTTCCTTTCTTCCTTTCTTCCTTTCTTCCTTTCTTCCTTTCTTCCTTTCTTCCTTTCTTCCTTTCTTCCTTTCTTCCTTTCTTCCTTTCTTCCTTTCTTCCTTTCTTCCTTTCTTCCTTTCTTCCTTTCTTCCTTTCTTCCTTTCTTCCTTTCTTCCTTTCTTCCTTTCTTCCTTTCTTCCTTTCTTCCTTTCTTCCTTTCTTCCTTTCTTTCGTGACCCATTTTTACAGAAAGGAAACAGTTTCTGCTTGTAGAAAAGTAAAGTCTGGGGGGATTTGAACTCAGGTCCTTCAGCATTTCCAGATCCATTGTGCCAGTACTTTCCAGCTAAAGCAGTTTGTCAAATTGCTTGTAGCATTTCTGGAATTTTCTCCTTATTCTTAAATATCACCTAGTAAGAGGATGGGAGGAAATATCTCCCTTGAATCCAGCAGAGAGAACTCAGGGTGCTTTACCGACTCTTGGCTCTCTGGCACTGTGCTCTGTGGTTCCCTGTCCTCCAGGCATTACTACCAGGTCTGGGCCTTGCTGGGTCTTGTGTGTGTGTGTGGGGGGGAAGGGAAACGTGAAGACCCTGTGTTGAGCCCTGCTCCACACCTTCCCAGGACCGCAGTGTTGCAGGGAAGCCTGTCTGGATGGGCTTGCAGGCCCCTGACTGGCAGTGACTGACAGCTGAAGTGGCAGGTTGACTTCAATGCAAATCCAATTTCTCCTGCTTTATTAGTGCTTCTTGAGTACTATCTTGCAACGGTGAAGCTGGTGTGATTTACTGAGTGAATTTACACTTCAGTGATGTGGCAAGAGCTACGGTAATGAGTGAAAGCCAGCTTAGATGAAGAGCGGTGCCGCTGCCGCTCACCTGTGTGACACCCTGCCTGCCTCCATCCTGCCTGCTGAAGTCAGCACAAAGACTGCACCGTCTACGTGCCATGCCAGGGCCATGGCTAGCCTGAGCTCATCTCACACACAGTCCCCTCTCTCTGGGAGCCGGGTACCGCTGGTGTTGTGGGCGTGCCATGTGTGACCGCCCTGTGCAGAGCTGTGAGACTCCTGTCATTCTGCATCCCATGCTCCTGGGGGAAAAGACACAAGGAGCTCATCCTCCCTGCTTCCCCTTTCTCCCACTCCTATGGTCTGAGCGCCAAGCTGACCTGCTTGGCTTTTTGGATGCGTTTTCCAGCGTTTATAACAAATGCATTTTAAGTGAAAAGCTCTGTTTTCTGACAAATTACTGATATTGCTCTGCCTTTTTTTTTAAACATGTTGCTTTTGTATCTGAAAGGACTTGCTAAAACTCAAATTGTTTTAACTGACGCATTTTGAGAACATGAATCTTTCCACTTATTTCTGTGTTTAATAGCCAAAAATGACCTTTACAGTCTGGGACTGATCTCTGAAATGTGTTCTTGAAAAACGTAGCTTTAAACCAGATCTTCTTCTGTTTAGGAAGGAAAAAACTCACTGTCCCAACCCACTGCTCATTGCATGTTTTACTTTGGGTGATTAAAAAAAAAATCCATGGTAGATACTCTCTTTTGCAGTCACTTCTAATGCTAAAATATAAGGGGATAACTCCCGCCTTATAGTAAAGCTGTCCATGTGGGTAAATAAAAGCAACAAGAGACCTCAGCAGTAGAACATAAGGCCACCGTGGTGCTGGCTGAACCTCTGAACTCAGTGCTGTGCTCACAAGTAAATATCTCCCCTTAGCCCTCCAGGAATGGTGTGGAGCTGGTAACTTGCAGGGCTGGACTGGCTGGAGTAATTCTTGTGCAAGCTTTTCCTTGAAACACAGCAAGGTTTCTTGGAAATCAAAACGTCTGGTGGGAGAACAGGAGAATATAGTGGGAATTTCTTGAGCTTGATTGTAATCGGACGCTTTAACCAGTGTGAAGGCCTGGATCACCTCTGCTAGAACTGCTACAGCCTGTCACTGACTGGAGCTGTGCCACACAGAGGCTGCCTTGTGCAGGGCCATAGTTCCCAAGCCAGGCTGGTGGCCTTGCTTGGAATGGGGTGAAAACTGGCCCTCATAGTACTGGCTACTGTGCTGTGCTGCAACGGCTGTGAAATATTTTTCTGTTATTCAAGTCTGTCTTGAAAATGAAGTTGTTTCCTTGGAAGAAGTTTGGAAATTGAAACAGTCCGCTGGGACCCCATGTTTTGTCCATTCATTTCTTCTGATTTTATCTTGGGGATCTGTGAGCATGACTTTCAAAGAAGTGCTGGGGCCCATTCTTTGTCTCTTGGCTCCATGAACCTCTCAAACAGCTCTGGGGCACTCAGTCCTCTGTGATTGAGCTTCATTTCCCTATTTGCTTACTGCAGTCTTGTGTTTCTCTTTGTTTTGCTTTTTCCCTTAATACGTCCCTTTAATGCAGCCTTCCCTGGAGCCTCTTGAGATTGTACTCTTCAGACATTTCAAATGCGAGCACGTGTGGAACAGATCAGCAGCTCTTGCCCCTCTGTGCAGGTGAGCATTGAAGAAGAAAGTGGTGTTTTTTTCCCACTGTATTGGTGTTGATTCTCAACTGGACTTATGTGAATGTTGTTTGCAAAGCTCTCACTAAATACAAGGGTTTACAGTCAAAAAGAAGGTAGATGAGAAGCCAGAAAAAAACACAGATGCAATGTCTTTTCAAATACTTTTTTAGAATTCCAGATTTGTAGCTTTATCCTACCTCCCAGTCTGGCCCTGTAAAAATGTTGTAGGTGTTTGCTGTGTTTTCTGCACACGCCAGTATGATGCTACAGAACTCCTCTTGTTAAAGCAGCAGGATTTTCATGAGGCATTTGTGCATGGTGACTGGCCAGTGAGGAGCCACCACTCATCTAAAGAGAACTTGCTTATGAACAAAGCTTTCTGCCTCAGATGCAAGCTTCTTGCAAGTCCTGGCCTGCCTTTTGAGAGGCAGTTACACGCAGTTTGGGCTGAACATGCGTAGTCTACTCATACAGGCAGGTGGCTGATTCATGAGCTGATGGCTTTTTGCTACCGTTGTATTTGGGTAGCACAACAGAATGTTTTCAGGAATTTTGCCACAGAACTGGGATGCTGGCCTTGACTAAATAAGCATTGTGATGCTTACCCTGTGAGTTGTGAGCCAAGAAAATCTGCATGAATCTACAGGTCTCCAGCGTTTAAGTCTCATTTTGATACTTCAGTTTTGGCCTGCTGGCCATTCACTTCCTCTTCAGTCTTCACGATGTCCCAGTTCTCTCATTTAAATTTACCCTTCCTTTCTTTATGCCAGCTTGCATTTGGTTTATGCTTAGAGAATTTCCACTGACATTGGCCTATCCTTTCTGTTCTGCAATACATGTTTTTGTTTTCGTATTCCATTTCATCTGTGTATTCCCGCATGTTTTTCTCATGCGCACTGGTCCGCACCCTCCTGGGTTACGGAAAGCAAAGCGGGTCCTCCAGGGAGAGCTCCCCCCTCAAGCTTGCTCCATGGCTGAAGTAGAGCCCAGCTCTGCTGTCGTCTGGATCGATGCTGTACTTTGCTTCTCAGTGTCTTCTCTTTTGTGAAGCTTTTTTGGTCCTCAGACTTCCTTAAGTTATGATCATCTTATCCTATCTCCCCAAGGACTCCTCAAGCCCTTTGTTTTTTATTCCAGGACACTTGTACTGCATTTTTCTATTCTTTAGTCCTTTATTACCTCTTGCTGCAAAGTCCTTGTCTCACCTAATTGTGTTATGGCTTTGATCCATCTGTACTCTTTCTCTGGGAACATTCCAGCATGCTGCTCTCCTCCCCTTCTTGGTCTGAGGCTTCATCTGTTTTGCAACTTTTCATGAGCTTTATTTGCACAGCGGACACAAGTAGGGGATCACAGTCTTTCCCAATCCCCACCTGTCCTTGGACTGCATTTTGGTACCCAGCTGGTGGATACACCTACTATTCTTTTGACTTCCCTTTAGCATCTTAGGCTCTGTTACTTGGGCCTTTAAATGTGGGGGCTTAGCCTAGTGTTCTTGCCTAGCTGGCCCCTTTCTTGTTGTTGTTTTATCTTCTTTACAAGTCTGCGTGGAAAGTGGGCAGGATATTGTCTGGGGAGAAGGCTGAGAAGTATTGATGCTTTGCCTCTGGAGTTGTGGTATTGAAGACCACTTTGAGCACCCCTCTCCACCAACATATGTGCCAGACAGTGTTGGCAGGTCGTCTTGTTTGGTTTCATTTGTTTGCCTTTTGTGTTTTTCTGTAAAAAGCCAGCAGTAGCAGCAGCAGCAGCTGTACAGCAATGGCACAGCCGCTCTATTCCTGGCCAAGAACCCTGTGAAATTAATCCACATCTTGCTGAAATCCTACCCTGCTTTCGGGTCACTGCCTCGTTCCAGCACCGCGGAAGGCAGGGATCCCGCGATGATTTATTACCAGCCCCAACGCACATATTATTATGAAATGAGTTTATTACACTCTAAATCTCCTGTTAATGTGCTACTGTTTTAATCCCTTTATCCAATTTTCAGTCTCTCAGGCTTGGCTGCTGTTCACTTGCACAAAACTCTCCATTCTGAAGGTTTTATTGTACGATATCCATATCCATTTATCCTGCTTTAAGGCTGCAGCGCTGAGGCTCTGGTGAGGAGGGGGAGCATGAGAAAGGGCTGGGAGAGGCAGGAAGGGATGGGCCAGGGCTGCATAGAAGGGAGGGAGAGAAGACCTGGCTTAGCTGAGTGGGTGTAAAAGGAGCTGGGGAGAGGGGTGCAGTGGGGAAAAGAGGGGCAGAGCTGATTTTGAGGGGAGCAGTAAGGGGAGTAAGTTGATTTTAGTGGGAGCGGATACCAGATCAAGGAACTGAGTGAACTAAGTGAAGGTATTTCGGTAAATCATTGAATGACTAGGTAAGAGAAAAAGGGACCTTAGCCTCTACTCTAAGACTATCATGAATCAAACAGCTCTAGAAGTGGAGAATGGAGAACGCAGGAGGAGAACTACAACAAAATGAAGGGGAAGGGCAAAAGGAAGAGTATGATGGGATGAGAGAGGAGGAGCATGAGGCTAAGTGGGAGGGCATGAGGGAGGAGACCTGGGGGAAAGGGTTACTTAAAAGCCAAGATGAAAAGGGCATGCTCCAGAATGCACAACAAAAAGGTGTGGGTGATTGGACAGGGAGAGGAATTCACATCCCTGTTCCTGGTCAGTGGTCAGCAACAGGCCCTGGTGTGGACACAGGGAGATGCAGCATGTGAGTCTGTAGGTCAGTGCAATGCATCTATGGAGAGGTGTTCCACAAAGACCAAGGATCAACATTTCCCCTGTTTACTTAAGTACTTGGCTTTTCTCCTCTCCCTCCTGGGCTCTCCAGACTTGTGAGCGCCCCAGCCAGCCATCTGGAGGAGAAAGACTGAAGGTCATGCCCAGTACCTAGTGAAAAACAGTAGGCAGAGCTGAGCTTGCCTGCTGTTGGCTCGGGCTACATGTGCATCAAGAGGGTGAAGTCCAAACCATAAAGCAACACTGCATTCCAGAGCTGCTGGTGGGAAAACTCTGAAGGCCTACCCAAACAATGCAGAGGGGTTGCCAGCTCTGCTGTCAGTTTGCTGTACTGTTGAGATTACTTCAGCATCTCTATGTGTGCAGCTGCAGTGATGTAACCCACCTGATCCATATATAGGTGGAAAGAGATCAATGTCTATGGGCTGGTACTTTGTGGCCACCAACTGTAGCTTGCAGGAACCTGTGGAGAGAGTGCTATTGTGTGAGAACTTTTGTATGTGCTTCCCTTGGTTGCATTAAAAATCACAGCCATGGAGGATGGTGTTAAGTGTCTATACTAGAGTGTTTCTCTGTTATATTATATATACTCTCTTGTTGCACAGATCAGTAATATAGTATGCACTGGCCAGCAGACATTTGTGTAAAAATCTGTGGTACGTATTACACAGAATGTGTAGCGAAATGCAAGGTCAATGAGCTGCAGAGGAATTCCTTGTTTCGATGAAGTGCAAATCTTTATGACTCTCTCCTCCTCCCACTTTATTGTACCTGTAAAGCAAAATAAGAATGAAATGTATGCACAAAGTTTGAAAATCAAGATATATGAGGAGAGAATGCAGTTAAATAAAACTCCCCCGAACTTCTCTGGGAGGAGTGGAAAAATCCCCAAACTTTAAGTCGGAATGGAGACGCAGAGATTTGCTTAAAATAGCACAAGCTCTTATGATGGAACTGCTGAGTAGCTAATGTCCTTGGCTTTTTTAGCTAGCCAGTTATTTAAAATAGCTCCTGCCCATAGTGTTTGCTTTATGGTGTTCTTCTTCCTTCCACCTATTCTCTTTCATTTTCTCCAGAGAGATATTTTATCAGATCTAGCCACAGAGAGGAGGAGAGACAGAGATTAAATGAGATGGTTAGGAGCTAGTGGTTTTGGTTCATGGGAAGGACTGAGGAGCTGATGAGTCTTGTTGTGGCTCAGCCCATGCTGGAGAGCTGGACTTGCTGCACCTCTGCTGTGCATATGGGGTTTGATAAGGGAAGGAAGTGCGAAGTAGGATTAGGATAGGAGGCTTCAGGAGGTCTCTGGAGGTTTGCCCCTCTGGCCTGAGTTCTGGTCCCGGCTCTTCTCCAGTCTCATTGCCTTGGGCATGCCAAGGTCCTGTTATGTACCTCAGTTTTCATTTTGTATAAGGCGATTATGACTCAATGGAAGGTACTCATTCAGTGA
The DNA here is from genome assembly GCA_037305975.1 of Chrysolophus pictus. NCBI lineage: Eukaryota > Metazoa > Chordata > Aves > Galliformes > Phasianidae > Chrysolophus > Chrysolophus pictus. The sequence goes on along the minus strand of CM074581.1, from coordinate 18,324,149 downwards.
ATCACAGAAACTCTTAAAGAGGAGGAAATATTTTGATGTCCAGTATTCATTTGAATCTTGTGACCAGTGGAGGCTTTGGGTCTTTAGTATGCAGCAAAAGCCTTCCACTGACCTTGATGAGGATTTCTGCAGGGTTCTGTCCTGTGTGCCATGGGGGACTGGTGGACTGGGGCAGGTGAAGAATTAGGGAAAGCTGCCAGTAGGAAAGGAGTGCTTTGGCTGTCATCTGGCCAAGGCAAAGCCTGTGCTCAGGGACCACGAGCTTGGTCTGCCACCGAGGCACCAGCTCTGCAGCCAGTGTGACACCCAGCTGGCATGATGGCGGCCCTTTCCTAGCTCTTCCATTCAGCCCTTCCTTGACAGCCTCCACTCTCCTCGCTCTCACCCTGCCTCACTATCTGCTCGCTCCTCCAACACTCCTGCATCTTCCCTCTCCTCCCACGCCTCACTCCTCCTTTTCTCCCCCTCTTCCTCCAACTCCTGCCCTTACTTCCTTTTCGTCTCCCACGCTCCCCCTCTCCCCTCCCACATCCTTATAGCCTCCCCCCATACTCCCGCGCTCTCCCTCTCATGTCGAGGACTTGCCTCTACTCTCTGACACAGAAGCCTGTATCACTTCCAAGGCTCCTGCTGTCAGCTGGGGAATAGATAAAGATAAATGATATTATGTTAAATTCCACTTAATGACAAATTTTTAATTTTCTGAACATGGTCATTTTCTGGCTAGTGAATCAAGTGTAGGGAGCTAATTACATGAAGATCTGAACAAAAATAACTCCTAATTTTCAAGGATAATGGAAGAGAAATGTTGGAGATTAATGGCACTATTTATCTTTTTTAAATTTCTATCTTTCTCTGTGATAGCACTGCTCCCCAAGGAAAATATTCATAAAATGAAATTGAAGTCGTAACTTAATAGGTTATTAAAATTTTTGAGTGCATATCACTTTCCTTCCGCCGCACTGTAAATTTAAATTGAAGTTTGCGGCTCCTCGAGTCACCAGCGGAGTTTTTTTTATGATGGCACAATAGAGGGAAACATGCATCTTTGTCAGGAGGTATTTGCTATTCTAATTTTATGGCAGGCCGGATTATCAGAAAGGAATGTCAGAGCACGGGGAAGCTGACAACACTACAGCCTTCAGCCATGTGTTTCCATTAACGCCCAAAGCCGTCCAGGGGTTTCTCTGGACTGTTATTTTCCATTTCAGTCTTTTATCTTGATTTAAAGTGAGGGCGCCGAAAATTCAGCTCCTGTCATTTTTCTCACTCTCTCTCTTTTTCTCACTTTCTCCCTTCCCACTCCTTTTTTTTTTTCTTTTTTTCTTTCTCTGCTTCTGCTTGCTGCCTCTCTTCCATCTCTTTTTTATTATTTTTTTTAACCCCCCAGACCCTGGCAGGAGGCCCCCTCCCTGGTGCTCCTTTGGGTGCCGAACTCCTGGAGATGCTGGGGCACAGGGGAGGGAGGCCTTTTCTCCTTTCTCCGGGAAAGAGGATGCCGTGGGACTCCTCCTAGGAGTGCGGCATACAGCCTTCCAGTCACTGCCTCAGGCCGTGGCTTTATCAGATATGAATTTGACACGTGGCTTGATGGTGTCATATGCCAGCAGCAGGTCAGCTTGGATAAGATGCTTGCAGTGTCACATCCTGCCACCTTGATGGGAGAAGGCTGGATCTCTGGATGTGGGCAGCAGAGGAGGGAATAAGACTGATATTCAGTCCCTTTTTTTTTTTTTTTTTTGTTTTGACACGCAGGTGCTGGGTAGCCCCAGTCACTGCTCCTCAGCATCCTTTCTCCGCCTGCTTTTTGCCTATTGAGGCAGAGCCTTTGGCTTGGTCCCTGCTCTTGGTCCCAGGCACTGCTCAACCCTACTGCAGATCGAGGCTCTCTTTAGTGGGATTTCAGTACACTGAATGCAGGACTGCCCCATTTGGGCAGCCGTGCTGCTGTGTGTTGTCTTCTTGGGGGTCCCCCATGGCACAGGAGATCATCTGTTTTCTCTCCTGCCCCATCCCTTCTCTTTTTCCAGCAAGAAAGCATTCACCTCTGAGACTGAGGACTTTCAACTGGGGACGGCACAAAGCCAAGACTCCTCCTAAATGAAGGTTCAGCTCTCCCTGAATCACCAGCCTAGTAAAATTCCTCTTGTCTAGAGTAGCTGAGCCTGGACACAGGCAGCAAGGATCCATTTTGCTCTGGGCTTCTTCAGAATGGGAAAGGACAGGGCGTTCCTACTGCAGCTGCTCTTTGTCGGGGTGAAAGAGTTTTGTTTTGTGGGGGATTTGTTCAGCATTTGTAGAGCCAGTAAACTACAAAACAGAAAAAACAAAAATGCACCAACTCCAGTGTAATGTTCTTTTTATTTGTATGCCTTCTGGAGTTGTTGAATCTGTTGTGTTCAGCTGAAGAACAACCAAGTCTCTGCCTTCAATACCTCCTCCTCTGAATTCTTATCTTCTAAAATCTCACGCCTCTAGGTGCTGAAGCTTGAAGAGAAGTATCACAAGGCTCAGAGTAAAGCTAGGGAGGTGGCAAACAGCATTTTGAGCACTTCAGAGCAACCTGGGTTTTGCCAAGGTCTAGTGGGATTGTGATAGCAATGTCCTTTTCCCAGGCTCAGCTCAAGTCTCAGGGCTGAATGTCCTTTGTCTGCCTAGGAGCCAGAGTACTGTGCCCAGTGTAGCAGAGCTGCCAAGGAGTGAAAGGTGCCAGCACCTCTGGAGATGACTGCCTGCTAACTGCAGAGTCCACTGAGCTGATTTTCTCCTTGAATGTGGTCATGCAGCCACAGCTTCCCCAAACTGTTCCCTTGAAGGGAACAGGGTGTGTATCAGGCCATTCTGGAAAGTGTACCCTGCAGGCATGATTCCAGTGGAAACTCTGTCAGACAGATGTCACCCCTGCCCTGGCAACCTGCCTGCGTGGGCAATCTGTCAATTTCCCCACCCTTCTATTCCTGTATGGACAATAATGCTCGCCCAACCTATGCTCCTATGCTTTCTTTATCTAGTCACACGCTCACATCTTTCTTCTGTCCAGTCTGAAGTGACACATTTGGTAGTAGGGAGGGAGTACCAGTGTCTGCTGGGCTCCTTGCTGTTGGACAGAAAACAGATATGGCATCTGGAGAGTCCCAGTGAGGATGATGCTGCAGAAGAGCAAGGAATGTTTGGTGTCCATCCAAGGGCAGAAAGCTGCCCTGTGATGCAATGTGATGGGTTGTGCTCTCTTCTGCAGGCCTCAAGGGTGACTTAGGGTTGAGTGGTGATTTGCACTGTGAAGATGGGAAATTGTGCAGACCCTTCTGGACTGAGTGTCTGTTCTGTGATGCCTGTGAATGGTTTGCATTTGATGAGTTTCCCCTCTTCTGCTCCCTTGTTCCTAAGCTGGTGGCATGTGTCATGGATTATCAAGGAAGACAGGCAGCGTAGAGCTTAGGGGACCTGTTTCATCTGTCTTGGTTCTCAGGCACGTTTCTAAGGGGTTTTGTAAATGGCTGCCAGACCTCTTCCCTGCCTCAGTTTCCACAGCTCTGAGGATGAAGGTAAAGGATGTTTATCACAGTCTTTTACTTCTTGATCTCTGTGTGATGTTCAGAGTCCTGTTGACAGTGATGGAGACAAGCTATAACTCAAAGTTAGACCTTCAGCCTAAGAGTGTGTCCTCTTTTCCATCACCTCCACCTTCCTCACTGATGTAAGCAGCTAAGGAAAACATGGGTCCTTAAGGGATGAGGGGGAAATAAATGCTTTTACATTTTTTCAGTCTCTCTTATTTTACTTGTCCATAAGGATTCTCAGTAACAAATGAAACACGACTGCTATCTGTATGACTGATCTATTTGTATAATTCCATCTACAGACTCAGGCCCCAGAAGGCACATCCAAGAAGGGAGGCTGTAGGTGGGAGGGAAGCTATTTATCACTGATAGAAACTTTTGCATTGATGTTGATGATGGCTTTTTGCCAGCGTGGGGGGAAAGCCAGAACTTTACTGCTGCAAAACCTGCTGGGGAACAGCGTGGGGCAGAATGTGAACAGACCATGTAGGAGAGAATGTATTTGGTCCCTTGGAAGCACTGCTGGATTGGGTACTGGCCTGGGCAGGCAGGAGGAGGTGCTGATGAGAGGTGCTGATGAGATGGGGTCTCATGTGAGATGGGGTCTGTGGGGCCTGCGGGAGGTGAATCAAGATGGCTCCTTTGTGTATGTGGCATAAATCAGCTGTACACCCTTTGTCACTACTGGGCCAGCTAGTCTCACCAAGGCAGGTACTGGTGGCTTTCAGAGCTGTTTCCTTGCAGCTTTTCCTTTCCCTGTCATCCTCACCTCTTGTACTTGATATGTGCTTATTATGTTGATCCAGAGATGTGAATTGGCTGGGCTGAAAGGCAGACCCAATCCTGAGAGAGAGAGGAGCATCCTGCCTCCCTTTGCCAGACGACGAGGCCACTCAGCCCATGGTAATTGAGCTTTAATAGACTCCAGGAGGAGTGTAGCTCTCTAAGGAGTGGCCTCAGCTGGCAACCCGGAGGAAATGGGGCACACAGAAAAAGGCATTTGTGATAGGGGGAGTGGGTTTGCTCTGTGCTCACAGAAGAGACAGAAGAAGGATTATCAACAGGAAACATGTAGACCCTCATCCAGTGCTCATGCTGGAAAGCCTGCACATAGCAGTTTGAGGTTGTGGAGTGAGGAATTATGTTAGCATAGTTCTGTGCTTGGTTTATAGGACTTTTTTTGCACTCTACTCTGTTTATTGTATGTTTTCCACACGCTCTGGTCGCCCAGGCCCGCTTTCCTCTCTCTCCTGGGACTGTCTCACCTTAGAATGTTGCTTTTCTGCCGACTGTAAAGGTATTCTTAGAGGTCCTCCCATCTCAGTGAGAGAGAAATCCTCCCAGAGACTGAACTTCACGCACTGGGGCTGTTTTGTAGATGGATGGGTAAAATGTTCTTGTACTGGAGATGTGGAGGCTCAGCTGACTCCAGCACGGCCCACCTCTCAAGATCAGGATTTACCTCACCACTAAGATTGGCTGTCATTGAAGTTCCTGGGTTCTTCACAGTTGAGTTAGCAGGTGATTTCCAGGATGAGAATCCTGCTCATTAGATATGGCTGTTGTTATCAGATCTCATGTGATGTTCCATGCGTTACGAGCAGCTTCTGTGGACTGTTATGAATTAGCACATGTGTAATGCATAATCATTGCATAAACAGCACCCCCTGTACAGTCCCGTGCACTGCTGCAATTTCATGTCACTATCGTGTGAGGCCACCCTAATTTGCAGGAGTGCTTCCTCCTGTCTTCATGTCCACTCTCCAAATTAGTTTTTGTTGGCTCATACACACTTTCCAGATCACCTGGTTTGTGTCTTTCACCTGAAAATACATCTCCTGAGTGACTTCCACAGCCATCGCTAGCAAGTCTGGGTTCAGCTTGGAAAGGTGGAAGATGTGTGAGCATTTTCAACAGCAATGAGATGGAAGTGTCTGTGGAATTTGTTTATGCTGGATCGTATGGGTAATGGGATGAAATAAGTACATAAATTAAGAATACTTAGCACATGCTATCTGCAATCCTTAAAATATCTCATGTAGATATAAATTGGATCTAGGCAGGAAATAGTCTTTTTTCCAATCAGAATTTGTGAATTGCCCTTACTTATCCTGCTCCAAAATAGGATAAGAAGACAAAATACATAATGCTTTTCCAAAAAATCAATTTCATTCTCATCCTGACTCTATCTCCCACTCTCTACATCCCAGCCTCCAAATTTTAGATCAAATCAAATGAAATATTTTGTTCCCAGTGCAAGTTTTTACCATTTCAGAGTCCTTTTTAAGCCTAAATTGTCTAAAACTTATAAATGAAATGTCGTTTTCAATCATAAAGCAAATGTTTTTGTTTAGAAAATGTCAGAGCTGGATGTTGCCAGGTTCCACAACTTTGTTTGAGTTCTTTTTTAGCTCCTCTCCAAAATGGCCTCAGGGAGAAAGTGTTGATAAAATTGACCCATCCCTTTGGTTGTAATAAAGTGATACTTTAGGAAGGAAGGGGCTTTTATGGAAAATTTGCACATGGTTCTAGAAGAAAAACACTTGTGTTACTGAGTATTGATAGTTCTGGAGTTGTTCCTATTTTTTCCCGCACCATCCCAACATCACGTGGCCGGATGAGCTGTGAGCTTTAGGCTCAGATGAAGTGAGAAACCTATCTCTAAATCTTATGGCTGTGGAGAAAATAGGAGTCCTATAGACTGGGTTCTCAGGAGCGGTGTGAGCCCTCCTGTGTGTGACCCTATCCTTCTTGCAGGTATCGTGAGTTTTTAAACCAATGTCATGGTTTCAGAATGGGAAGATAGCCTGATTCATCATTTTTAAGTGCTTAGTTTTAACAATACTGCATTATTCCCAGATAGCAGATGGGGAAACGGAGAAATGTGGTGAATTGCCAGCAGCAGAGCCAGAAATAGAACCCAGATGTCCCGGTCTTGTGTCGAAGCTCCCTGCTCTCTCCAGGAGGGCAATGAGCCGGCTGTGGTTCAGGGAGAACCTTCTTGTGGTGAGAGCCAACCCCAACGGGTGCTGCGAATCCCCCAGCCCGCTGACGGGCTGCGAAGTGAGGGCACCGCGTCTGCCTGCCGTCCAGCCTCGCACCAGGGCAAGGAGGCAGTGGAGCATCCCGATGTCCACGAGTATTTTCCGTGTCCCTGTGTGTGCCGCCCACCCTGCCATTTCACCCCGCAGAGCAGGTGGCCAGCTCACATGTGCCTTTTCCACCTCGCTGCGTGCACCGCACAGGTCAGCCCGCGCGGCTTCGCGTGGCGGCGGGGAGCTGCCGGCGCCTGTGTGTCGTGCCTGCAGGCCTAGCCGAGCTGAAGCACTGTCTGGCTCCCCAGCCACAATCTCTCGTTAGAAAGAAATTAAAAGCCACTCAATTTTGGCTAATATCCCTCTGTAGGCCTTTAACTCCACCTGTGACTAACCCATTCATAATAGCTCTGTTTTAGTGGCTCGGGTTGATGTATCCGCGATTAATTTGGGAGGAGAGTGGCAGGGCCATATCTCTTTGTTTCCCCCCTTGCTCCCTGTCCTGCAGTCTGTCTGCTTCCACTATTTCATCTCTGTTATCATTTCTCCATTCATTCTCTCTCTCCTCCCTGCTCACTTTTTGGCATTTTCCCCTAAACTTGTCTTTGCCCGTCTTTCCCTTTGTTCTCCTTTAGTTCTTCAACCTTCCTCCTTCATTTCTTTCCTCCTCCTATTTTTTATTTTTCTGCATTGTTTCCCTTTCTTTTTCCTTTCCCTTCCCTCCTTGTCCCTTTTCTCCCTCATCTGAACCCTCTGCTCCTCTCCCCAGCTCCCTCCTCTGCCTCCCGCCCAAGTTCCCCATGCTCACACTATTTCTCTCCCTCTTTGTTTCAAGCGCCCCCACCCCACTCCCCACTCTCGATTATTATTAATGATAAAGGCTAAAACATCACATCAGTAATTTCTGAGTGAGTTTTGCAATGAAGCTGGGGCCTTATCAGCCCCTCCCGAGTGCCACAAATTTTACTTTTGCAATTTCACGCCTTTGGTTATTATCACGCTGCTTCGTCCCTGCTCTGCCTCACGCTTTCCCTCCCCCCCTCCTCTGGAGAGAGTACTTAAACTTGTTTTCATTCCCTTATTCTTTATTTTTTTAATGTCCACTCTCTCTGGAGCCAGTAATGTTCTTCCTCTTTTTTCCTCTCCCATTTTCTGTTAATTCTGTGCCATCTGCCTTAGCATCTGTTAAAAATAAAATTTCCCTCACAATGAGAAGCCCTCCCTGCCTTGCCTCCGTCCCCTCCCCCGCAGCCTCAGCCCCCCTACTTTTCCTACTGGGACTGTGGGAGCCCACTCCCCTATTGGGGTGCCCCTTCCTGCCCACCCCAGCTCCTCCTCCCTGCCCAGTCAGCTCAATAATGCTGCTTGGCCTTCAGCAGCTGCAGGAAGGGAAGGGATGAGGGATGAAGTCTGGGATGGGAAGAAGGCACTGTGTGAGGCTGAATTGTCCCCACCTCACAGGTGTGTGCCTGTGAGTCTGAGCAGGGTGAGATGGTGAATTGGCCAAGTCCTGCTGGGACTGACATGAGAGAGCGTCCTGGGACAGGAGGGGTCTGGCTGTGTGGTCAGATACCAGCTCCCCATCACCCACACTCAGCAGGGAAAGGCTGTTTTGGTAGACTTGTAATCAGATGTGGCTTTGGCCACCCTGTAGCAGAGCTTCTAGCAAGTTGGTTGGCGTGAACCTGGAGAAAATTCCCAGGTCCAGGAAAAAGGAAGCTTTGAGTTGTTCTAGAGTGGTTTCTTCCTACAGCCAAACTCACCATGGGAAGTGACCAGGCCCATGGGATTTTTTCCATTTCCATGAAGCTCTTGGGGCTTTGCTGTGTACTTTCCTGGGTAAGTCTGTATGGAATAAATGCTGATGGAGGCTCTGGTCCCTATTAGGTTTTACTTTGTGGTTGTAAGTCTGATGGCTTGGTTCTCACATGGAGTCTGTGGGAACATCATCATGTCAGCATTCAGTCACTCCAGTCCCTTCAGACCAGGGCTTGGGCTGGCACCCTACTCCTACACCCTGTTTGGCCGCAGTTCTGGTGCCCTGGATGGGATGTGTCCCAATCTCAGTCTCAGGCCTTTCTACAATTCAGCTGGAGTCTGAATGGTGTTTGGAGCAACATTTGGGAAATCCTCAGTCTGTGATGCACATCAGCGATGTCTGCAGAGCTGCCAGCTGCCCCCTCTTCATAGGGCCTTTCCTAAGGCTCACAATTCCCGAGGGCCTTTGGTCTCTTCCTGACATAGATGAAGCTTTGAAAACAGTGTGGTCTGATATTCCTTCTGCTGGCTCCACCACACGCCCTAACCTGCAGTGCAACAACTCAAGACTCTCTTAAGGCAGATGCATGGCCGAGGTGAGGGAAGTAGATGTGTGTTACCTGTGGGCCAGGAAGGTGTGCTTCTGCATTGCTGTGCTGTGTGTGGCTTCTGCTGCGTGTACTTCTGCGTGTGTTTGTGTTGAGGACCACACAGATGCTGAGAGGATGTGCAGGAGCCTCCAGCTGTATCTTTATATCCAGCTGTAGATGGTTGCAGCAATGGACCGATGCCTTTGCCGACCTGGATGTGGCTGTTTGCCCTTACACACCTGGTTACCTGCAGCAGATGCTGCAGCAGGAGCTCTGTATGGGGCTCTGGTCCCGTGGCAGGTGTCCTGGGATACCGGTGGGTATAGGAAGTGGGGTACAGGGCTGCCACCCCTGCACATCCCTGCCAGAGCCAGAAGGTGCCAGTGGGCAGCGCAGGGGCACCCTGCAAACCGAGGGGGGCACATCCCACCCTGTCTGCCCGCAGTGCCTCCGTGAGCAGCCACACTGAAGGGGCTCAGAGGCAGCGTGATTCTGCTCTGGCACAATAAGCTCCGAGGCTTTGATAACAACAAGCTCCCTTAAGCCCTCTTCCTCCCCCAGCTCCCCTTTTCTCTGCCCGGCTCCCTTTGAGCCCTGCCGACAATAGGCAGGCCTGCTGCAGTGCTCCCCACAGCCCGGGCAGGCACACAAAGCCGCCGAGAGCTTACAGGAATTCTTTGGCAGGCTGCTGGTTGCTGCGGAGAAGAAGAAGGGCCCTTCATACTCGGAAGCTGTCTCATTGCCCCTGGCCCTATTCTCTTCCCGTGTTTGATAGACACTGAGCCACGGTAATCTCTCTCTGCCCCGAGGGGAACAACAGCTTTTGTGAAACAGATTTTTACAAACTGTTTTGACCCCACATCCCCAGCCCTCCCCACCTCCCCCCCTTCCCTCCCCTCCAGTTCACTGGCTGTATCAGTGTCACATAATTAAATCAGCTTTCCTGTTTGCCTCTGCTTCCTGCTAATTGTTTGCTCACAGCTAGGATTAGCGAGTCAGGGTTATTTTTCACATATCCTCACACAGGTTTTTCTGCTGCAGGAGGCCACTTCATGCTTCTCGGCTCCCTGTGAGCCTGCTCCTCGTGCACCGTGGTCACGCAGCTCCGTGGGCCTTGGGGGTGTAGGGACTTTGCTGGGCTTCCCGTGAGACTGTTGAGTGCTTCTGTGGGCTGGAGAGGGGAGGGAATCTATATTGATGGTTTTTTTCTACTATCTTTTGCAAAACGGGCTGAGGATTTTCCCTAAGGAGAATGGTGGTTTTGAGTGGGGTTGACCCTGCTTGGCACTTGGCGAGCCTGACACCACTCTGCAGAATAAGTTGCAGCTCAGAGGCTGGTCAGATGAGGAGTTCCTCAAATGGAGGCTCGTGATAATCCCTTTGGAAACTGCTGAGCCACACCATTTTAATGGCATTAGCATGAGGGGTAAGCCTAAAGCAAATACTTGGTGTCACTGCTCTAAGTGCATCTCAGTATAAAAAGTTATGTCTCATTAGCTAAGCCCACGTACCTGCTCGAGAGCCCCACTTACAGCTTGCCCCAGCTGGTGGGCAACAAGGACTGGCTCACACCTTTGTACCACTTCTCTGCAATTCAGAGGCTAAAAAAGGGCTTCAGAGCTCAGCTACTGGACTGCAAATGGTTAAGGCATAGTTTCATCATCTTTTATGAGCCTGTGCTTGCATCTTCAAGGCTGATCAAAATGCTTGAAGGAAGCATTTTGTTTTGGAAGGAGGAAAATAATTGATTAAGTTAATTTGTGCAGGGAGTTGCACAAATGTTGAAAAAAATTTTATATGAAGATATCCACAAGGCTATTTTTCACCTTCTCTCTCTTTTTCTTTTTTTTTTTTTTTTTTGATCAGGTTTAAAATTTACCTTTTTCCAGTGCCTCCTACCACTTAGTCTTTCAATCCTTGATGGCATTGGCTAAGTACCTAAAATAGCTTTAAATATGAATTCAACTGTTATTTCCTATATACTCCATGCTAAACAGTCCCAAAAAATTTTAGCTGGTTGTTTGAGGGCTGTTGGTGAGTTGATAGAATAGTCTTGAAGATATGACTAATTTTTTCCCTATGAGCCTAAAAGTTAATAATAATAATAATAGCAATAAATAACAACAACAATAATAAAAATAACAGTTTTGTGTCCTTCATAAAATATCTTTGCTGAATGCTTTACCTGCAAACATAATCTTCCTCATGCATTAAAGCCCTTTTGATTTTTCATGGCAGCTGCTTTCTGACTCTAGACTGCTTGGGTGAGTCATGCTGGGCCTTGGTATTCCCTGGCCACCCTGGATGGAAATGCCCAGTGTTTTCTGCTTTCTCCTATTTTCTGTTGGGAGATTCCTTTCTTGCTGTCAATATTCGGCCACAGTGGTAGGCACCAAAGCCACCCACGCTTCTCTGCTTGTTTGTGGACCAGGGCCTAGTGCTGGGTAAAGCTCTGCTATTCCATTCCTTGTTTAGATTCCCCCATCCAACTTTCCTGCTAGTACCATGTTAGGTGGGGCCCTGAGTAAATGAATCTTCTTTGAGTGGCTGCTAATTAATTAGCTAATTATTAGGCTGACTGATGGTTTAGTTGATGATTGGGTAGAAGCATCCTTCATGTGTTTCCTGAGAATGGAGCGAATACAGGGCTGGGAACCAGGAGTCTGCTTTAGCTCTTCCTTGTCCTGACTGTGTTTTGTGGCTCGGTATGAAGCTCTTTGCCTCAGTTTCCCTAGCTGTAGGATGGAGCATTTGTAGTTCACTGGGATGTTATGGACATCAATTAGTTCTTGCTAGTTAAGGGTTATTTGAAAATGTAAAATGTAAGCATCTGATTGCCCAGATAACAAGCTGGTTTTCTGGTTGGCAGGATGACTAGCAAATTGGTGAGCTGCTTAACTAGCCTGGTTAATGACCTGGTGCCATTTACCATAGGAGCAAAACGATGCTAGAGCATTCCCTTACAGCAATATGAAGTTAGATTTTTTTTTTCCCCGAGACAATGAATGGTAGTAACGCCTGTATTTAATATAATAATTCTAGATGAAAAAATCGGTGCAAGGTTAAACTATAATTTAGAGCGCCATTTCTGAATCCATTATCGTTAGGATTTAAAAGGTTCTTCGGAACAGGTTTCAGCCCGGGTGAGGTGAGCCTGCTCGCGCCACGGGCTCTGCAGGTTTCTCCGCCTTCCCGGCGGACGGGTCAGCGCGCACAGCCGTCCGAGCAGGGCCGGGCGCTGGCTGCTGCGGGGCCGGCCTGCCGCTCTCCGCGGTGCTGAAGGCGCCGCCGCCCTCGCTGGGTGTGCGGGAGGAAGCCGGGTGGCGGAGGAGCGAGTCGGGATCTTGGCGTGCCTCAGGGCGCCGGCCGCAGCGAGGGGGGGACGTCCCTTGGGCCACGGGGACGACAGGAGGTGCCCCGTGAGCTTTTGGGCGGTGTGCTGCGTCAGTGAGCCCGTGGTCTGCGGAGAGCCGGTGGATGCAAGCAGACCACTGAGATATAATCAAAGTCAGGTTAGAGTTCAGGAGGCCGCTGGGATGAACTGGCCCTGAACTGGAGTTTGTGTCCATTCCTACTTCTGCATAAAACAAGTAGTTCCAGGACTTTCCCATCAGCTCCACAATCGACTGCTCCTTCAATCCATACAACTCTCTTGAATTACAAAGGAGACTGGAAATACCAGCTGTTGTTTGGACCTGCCCAAATTTTCCTTCATCGGTCCTTATTTCCTGTTGCTTGTGATATTGTCCAATATCAACCACACAGTCTCAAGTCTTGTGGGATGGATGCTTGCTCAGTTGAAGCTTTTTGTTTATTAACTAACTTAAATATTTTTGGGAAAACATCATTTTAAAGAATGTCTTATTGTTTCTCTGAGCAAAACTGGCATTCCCCACTCTGGATCGCAGTGTTGAAAATTAATGAGAACTGAGCTTTATTCAGGAGATCTTTAGCCTATACCTCTCTTCCCATGAGAAGATCATGGTTTCCTAAGCAATTTCAGACAGATGTTTGCCTAATCTGTCCTCAGAAACCTCCAGTGAAGTCATCCTCTTCTCTCCGGGCAAAGCTAAAACACTGCTTACTCCTCTAATATTCTTCCCTCTGTCCAAAATAAGTATCTTTTGTTGTTGTTGTTCTTGCAATCAAAGCCCATAACTTCTTTTCTTTTGTACCTGTCAGTGACATGGAAAAAAAGTTACTGCTCCCTCTTTCACCTATTAGCAAACTCCTGTCATCTGCTTGGGTTTTTTTTGTTTTTTTTTTTGTTTTTTTTCAATTAAGCAATTCCAGTTCTTTTGGCCTTCCCTTTCCTTTCGTCTTCAGAGATGTCTGATCATTTGTTTGCCACTCATCAGTACTCAAAGTCCTGAGAGAATGTGCACATTGCTTAAATTGCCCCATATGGTAAGAAGCCCACCAAAGGTGGCCTTTTTGGGACAGATTACAGTGAGAAGAGTAATTCATATGTTTTGCAAAGGACACTGCTATTCATAATCGTAGTGTCTTAGCTGCTTTTTTTCCTGAAAAGCTTGACATGGTTGTCTCATGGATGTGATTCATCATCACTCCAAGATACTGTTCTGCAAATCTGCTGCCTCCTAAATTGTGTTTGCACAGCCAATTATTCTTGACAGTGTGGTGCCTGCTCTTTTTTCTTTCAGTTTGGATTTATTTATTTATTTATTTATTTATTTAGTGAGGGCATTATGTAATTTTCTTATGCTTTGGAAAAGCAAGCTAAGGGTGTCTTATTTCTTCTTTTCCACAAAATGAAAATAGTCACAATAGTATTAAGAGAGCATTTTTATTTCTTCACATTGCACTGATCAGTACTGGGGTGAATATGTAGTCACTTCTGCTATGTCTTTCTGCCTATATTTCCTTATAGAGAAGTCTTTGATCACAAACGTTTTTAAATAGAATTCCTGTCTTAGTCATTGCTTAACCTGGCTATGCCCAGGTGTGGAGCAGAGAGAAAGAGGCTCATCCTTAGGGCCTCTCTTTCCTTACTTACGGAACTTGCAATGAGTCTCCAGTCTTCTGCTGGAAAAGAAATGCTCATCTCATCATTATTCAAAAGGGATTTTCAAAGAGTTGTTGGAATTTACTTTGCCCTAGTAATAACTCATTGAGTTTTAGGGTCGTGCTATCCTCTGCTTCATCCTGTGGTGTGGCTTTGATTCATAGATGTCACTGTTGAATATAATTGGAACTGTGGTGCTTGCACAGAATGGTCTGAGTACGCTGCAAATATAGGTTTCCAAAATGAATTAGATGCCTTTGGATCTTTGTTCCCACATGCCTCAATTTCTTTTCTGTAAAATGGAAATAACAAGTCCCATTTTTTGAAGATAAGTGAATTCAACTCAGAAAAGCACTCAGCCACTCTTATGATGAGCACCAGAAAAGAGCATGGGAGAAAGAAATCTACAGTTTTGTCTTCAGCAGTGAGCATAGTGCGTAACACCTAACAGTAAACAACGAGAAAATAAAAGAAGGGCAGAGCCATTTATTAAGGGAACACCATCCTCAGCCCTAGATTAAAGACCCATTTCCTTGAAAATATAGTTGTGTAATTGAATCTTATAGCAAGCCATGTTTGTTGGGGAGCGTTAACACTACAAGGCAGTTTTAATTCTGGCATTGAATCCTTCTGGTTCCTTGGCTTTGCACTTCAGGCAGGATCTGTTCGTGCTGTAGGCAGTGATGTGTGTGTGTGTGCATAGTGGAGTAGACACTGCATTTGGTTGCCAGAAAAACTAATTTGGACTCTGCTGGAGCTGTGAAATGCTGCTTACTCTCTCCTATTAGAAGAATATCTAGGGAATGGGGGAAAAGGTCTCGGGAAGCCTTGTATGGTATATTATTTTCCAAATTTTGATATAAGAAAAGGTGTGTTTAATGTAACATTTGTATAAAAATAAAAGGGGAAAATGTTTTAACACTCTTATCATCCTCCTCCTTTCCCCTTCCTCTTACATATCTGGAGCACATTTAGAGCTGGTTGGATATGTTCACATGGTGCAAATGATCCACTGCCAGAGGAAAACTTCTAATTTTCCCTTTCTCTCAGAAATCAGCTCCACTGTGGGGTCCTGCTGGTAGCTGTGATGATGCACAAGCTTGGTGGAGTCTGTTTCTCACTCATGATTGGAAATGTCTTTGCCTAAATACAGGCTGAGGGAATACATTTTCCTCATGAGCCCTTTGTTAGCTAAGAGCTAATGAGTTTGGGCTGGTGGGATCCTCTGTAACATGCTGATGATTGCTGAAGACAAGCCGTATAGTATGGCTGATGTCAGCACTGAGGGAGGTAGGAAGTGAGGTGGGAACAAAGTGAAAGTGGGGTGGTGGAAAAAAAAGGGGTCAGGGACAAGCCAGGTCCCTAATGGCAGTTTTGGCTAATTTAAATGCTCACCATTAGCGTGAAGCTGTGCTCAAACTACTCCCTGTTTCCAGTAGGAATTGATAACCTGGCCCAAGAAGATCTCTGCACCTTCAGAGAGCCAGAACAGGAGAGGATGGCATGTATTGCTCTGCATGTTTCACAGATGCCCATGTGATCTCCCATAATGCCAAGAACAAGTTAAGTCTTCCTTAATCTGCTTGCTGGAGTGAACACAAGGACACATTTGATTGAGGCTGACAGGCGTGACCCTGGCTCCCTTGGAGGCAGCCATGTCTGAATGACTGGGCCATATGGGCCAACACAGCCGAGGAAGCCAGGAGTGTACAGAAACGTTCTTACTACTGGAAGAGAGAAACTTGCATCCCCCTACAGCCAGATCTCACTGATATCTTAGCTGTATTTTCTACTGGGTAGTTCCTGCTGCTATGTGCACTGGAAGTGATGGTGCAGCCATCTGCCTTCATCTTCATCAGGCTCTTTCCTCACTATATTCACCCAGGAACTGTCTTTCCATTCTTTATTCCCAGCGTTAGTTTTCTATACCTCTGTTCAGTTGGGTTTATAGTGCGTGCCTGTGCAATTAGGCATATAAAAATAGCCTTCATAATGCTCTGAAATGTTTCTAAGTGAACGTTTTTCCTTTCGGATTGTGAACGTTTATTGTCTATGCAATGTGTAATAAGAAGTATTGATTCTGATGATCTGCATGACTCACTGATGAACAGAGATGATTGAAAAACTTCAAAGAAAAGCATTAATGACATTACTGCCTTGTTGGAAATATTAACATTCTCCCAACAAGTCTACCCATCAAGTCTAGCTATGCATCATACCACACTGTTGTATGTGTAGAAGGATGTTCTGTCATTGTAATAAGGTGGTTATGTCTTCATGTATTTGTATGTTTCTGGAGCTTGTGATCCCTCAATTTCTTCCCTTCATTGTCCTGAAACAGTTGATCCTAATGCATGAACATCGAGAAATCTGTTCTTTGAAAGACCTTTGACTATATTAATTCTACTTATAGAATTTCTTGCAATGTATATTCAATATCAAAGTTGTGATTAGCATTCAGTATCTTTTAAAGGAAACTTTTGTCCTGATCTTGACTGATGTTTAGTATGATATGCCGAAGGATGGCTGTGCAGCTTGAGAGTGGGTCCTGTGTTTGAACAAGAAGGCCTTTATTCCAGGGTAAGTACAATTTATGTCTTCTAGGAAAAAATGATACCCTCATGTGGTAATGGAACCTGTTGGTGAAGATGGCTATGTTGATTTAGCACCTACAATGAAGAAGTGAGGATGGACTGTGTTTTTTGTGCCTTAGAAAGGTCAGGTATTTTTTCAGTTGGCAGTCAAAGATGTGCTGAGATCATGATTGCCAGGACAAGCTGGAGAGCAAGCAAGCTTTTAAAAACCTTTCAGGGAGATGACTTCTTTTTGTGCCTACAAATATGGCCACTTGCTGCTTTCCATTTGGATCCCAGAGCTGCAAAATGGCATTTGTCCACCAGAGGGCATGTGGGCCATTTTCTCCTCCTGAGGAAAAAAAAAAAAAAAAAAAAAAAAAAAGGTTTCCAAAGCAAATGCCCTTCCAGAATGGGACCTTGCTCTGGCTGCCTCGGCCTCTGCCATTGCAGCTGGGATGCTGAGGAAACTGCATGGCCAACTGAGCTGGCAGCAGGAGGGCTGGTGTGACTCTGTGTCACTGCAACAGAACCATCCCGGTGTGATGTTCTGCCTGCCTGGAGAGTTAAATCTAAGTCTTTATGGTGCCACGACCTTATAGTTCCCTAGATTGCATTTCAGACCCCTGTATGTGTTTACGCATGTATAAGCATGTGTGAGAGAGAGGTGCACACATGTACATGCACATGCCCACATTTGTTCACACCAGGATTTTGTATCCACACAGGCCCACTCTATAGCTTGCAAAGTAAATTAGACTTAAATGACTCTTTGGAAACAAAATAAATCAAATAGCATAATAGTACCATCTTTTTATCTCATTTGTTCCCATACAATTAGTAGTTTTACTGCCATGTTGTGACAGGTGACTGTGTTTGACCTTTGCCGCTTGGGTGGTTGGCTGGTGCTCAAACTAATGAAGACCCTTAATGGATTGGCTTTTGTGAGGCTGTGAGCGGTGGGGTTAAAGAGAAAATGGTGCCTTAGACAGAGTCCAGAGAAGATCCTTCAATTAAACCTGAAGTCTATTAGCAAAGAAATATTGAGGAGGTTGAGAGTTAGCAATGATTTAACCAGCAAGTCTTCCTCGTGAGTCGTTAAAATTTAAAAAAAATGAAAAATCTCCCTGGTTATTTATTGTTGAGCGTGTGCCTGGACTCTCATCCTCATGGGTGAGAAGTGGGAGAAGAGCTGTTGTCTTGGAGAAACTGGGGCTACAGTTTGTCAGCCCCTTGGCTCCCACACAGCTGCACTTGCCTTGAGGAAAAGAGTGAGAAAAAATGAAGCAATAGCAGGAACAAATGGAGAGTGATGCTAAGGAAGATAAAACCAGATCTGTGGGATAAATAAGACTTTTTGGAACTTAATTGTTTTCCGTGATGTAAATAAATTACAGTGAAAGAAAAGAAGAACCAGGCAGCTTCTGAGCAATGAGTCAGAGGGCAATGCCCAGCTCCAGAGCACGGATAATAAACAGAACTGGAGGAAACTGATGGGGGGAGGGTGGAGTGGGACAGGCGGGGACTGGTCAGAGCAGCACAAATGGATCTGACAAGGAGGGTGATGTGGGGAGCCGAAGGATGGCTGAGTTGTGAGCGCACTGAAAGAGCCAGGCCTGATTACAGCAGAGGGCCATAGGGTTGTTCTGCTGTGGTGGACACTTCAACAACAGTCCTGCACATGGCACATACAACCTTCCTGATGCTCTTTGGCTTCTCCTACAGCCCACTACGACTAATGAGCTGGCTCTTGTTCCTTTACTTTAGCTTCAGTGTCAGAACTTGAGCATTTCCCATTCTTCCCTGGCAAACATCTTTCCTTTTGTTTTCAGGACTTGCTTAACTTACAGCCTGAGCATCATCTTGCTTCAAAATCTTGAGCAGCGCTGGGGCTTCCTGTCCCCTCCACTGGTCCTTCGGGTGTCATGCTGTCCCAGTCTCACAGGTGGGAAATGGGAAACAGCTGATGAGGGAAAGAATGAAGCTGATCGTGTCAGGTGGAAAGGCAGGCCTTCCCACGAATCTCCAGCCTCCATGCACAGTGCACTAAACTTTAGAGAGTTCAGCATATCAGCCAGGCAAACAAAAGCCAAGATAGGACAGATAAGAACCGGTGTCCTGGGTCCTGACATACCTCCTTGACTCTGGCCTGTGCTGATCCGTGGGCTCAGTCAGCATCTTGGTGTCTAGTTCTTCTCTTCCCAGCCCCACACCCACGTGAAAGCAGTCTGCTCCCAGCAAATGTATCGGCTCCATGCTTCTTGGCTTTGGTTCTGGGGATAGTGTATTGAATGTGCAGAATTTTTTACAATTCTTCCTGCCTTTGCTGCTTTTTCATGGTGCAAATACCTTATCTGACAGAACCACAAATGCCTGTATATGAGGTCAAAGCTGTGCTGTCATGCTTGAATTGGAGCTTTACACAGCAGCATCAGACTGAACTGAACACTCCCCATTACTGGGATGGCGGTCATACAAGTACATTTTGGAGGCAAGTAATGGTGAAAAGTAAAGAAAGCAGCCAAGAAATCTCGATGGGCAGGAAACTGGACTTTCTTTAGAGCATTTGGCTGTGTCCCAGAGATGTAAGGGCAACAAAGCTGTAGGGGACTAGGCCTGCACTGAACATTGTATTCCATAGCAGGCTCTCAGAGATGGACTCAAGGAGTGCCCTGGTCTTCGTTCATTCTTTTCCTGTTTACTTCTTTGTCTATCTGTCTGTCTGTCTAGCTATCTAGTATTTCATTTATTCCCCATGGTACAATTCCTTTTACTCACACAGTCCCTCTCTTTTTCTCTTTTCCTTCTCTCTCACTCTTAGACACGTGCCTCCCCCCATTTCTGCCTGCCCCTACTTTGGGGATAATTTAACATGTTACACACTAACTTTCCAGTAATGGCACTCCGGCTTTTTGAAATTCTGCTTCCCTGTTTTATGGCTGGGCCTCTAATGGTTATCTCGCAGCCCTGCCTCTGGCAATCATGTAAGGAATAAATAGAAGCTGACACAGTAATTTACTTAAATCTTCTCCACACTTTTGCAGCATTTTCCTCCAGAGGATACCCCCGAAACAACAATTATTTGAAATGTCACGCGTTCCTGCCCCTAGGCTACCGACAAATGAACATTAAATCTATTAACAACAAAAAAAATTAAATGTTTACTTTTCCGCGAAGGTAAAGGAGAAGCTGGAGAGAGGGAGGGATGTCTCCAATAAATTTCTTCTCAATAATAAAGAGGTGTAGTTAATGTTCTCTCTGAGTGGAGTCAGATTGCAGCTTGCATCTATGAGGACAGAAATGTGATGCCATGGCACTGCCACATGGCCTTGCCAGGACATCTCCAATAGCATCCTTTTTCCAGGCCAGAGAGCTCAATTTTAGGTTGGTATTTTTGCAGATTAAATGAGATATCTAGTGGGCTAGAAGCTGTCATGAACAAGGTGGTCCCTGCTCTCAGCCCATCTGGCTGCTAGTACATGCTGTGGAGGCTGGAGAGGTGGGAGCAGAAGAGCTACCCCCCTTGGTGATGGGAGGTGTTTTACTGAAAGGAAGACTGAGCGTTTTGGAGCTCAGCCCCAGTACCTTGTAAGCTGTATATAGGGCCCAGCTCCTCCTCTTTTATGCCCTGCACTCCATTCCATAGGTAATTAATACTGAGGGTGGGACAATGAAGGTGGACTCAGCACCGCACCTGGTTCTGGTGGGTGACGGTGGGAACACAGAGTGTCACTTGACTTCCTATGGATGAGAGTTCCCTTGGGGATCTGGGCAAAACAGGCTTAAGAGCCAAGCCTAGAGCACAGAGGACCATTTTCCTCTTCTGCATTTTAGGAAGTTCCGATCCAGAACAGATTAGTGGCTTCCCAGAAACACAGTGGCAGAAATGAAGTGTCCCAGATCTACACTGATCACTTCATAAAGTCTTGAAAAGACTAACCCAGTACTTGAACTTTCCAAATAAATTCCCTGTCCATGGATTCACTGTAAAACTCCCTTGGGAGCTGCTGTGTTTATATAGCTGGGAATCAGGCCCTTTGGTTTGAAGTCCTTTGCCCAGTGATTGGCATTAAAGGATTCCAAAGAACAAGCATGTATTTTGTGAGTGAACTTTTAAAAGAAAGTTTGAGAATGGTTGTTGAATGCTGTTTCCCACAGAACTAGATATGAGTTTAAAACTCTGCTCCTCTCCTTCTCCCCTCTCTCCCTTCTTTTCAGCAATAGAAGCTTGGGTGTAGACCTCAAAAACCTTGGAGAGAGTGTCACCTCTACCATGCCATATGAACCAATCATTGACATTGAATGTGAATAAAGACCTGTTATCCACCCCTTGAATCAGGACATAAGACATCTGACCAAGTCTCCCCTCCTATCCCGTTGTGCAAAATGACGAGGTACTTTAAACTTTGCTAGCACTCTGGTTTGTTTTATCATTGGGCAAGTATGCCCAGGACACGTCTTTTTTTTCTTAATAGGGATCCCCATTTGTGGTACTGGTTCTGACCCTCAGAGTCAGATGGTGGAGGAGACTCGTGGAACTGCTGCATTCAAGTCCAAGGAGATCTTACTGCCTCAGTCCTAGTCCTCTTCCCTGTTGTTGTGTGTAAATGATGCCAGTCCACCTGCTAAGATAGTTGGTGATACATAAGTACTCAGGCATCTAGCAGCCTAGGCTGTTCTTGAACTGAGATGACTTTGTATCCATGGGAGACAGTGTTCCCAGGATGGTGTTTGCTCCCCGGATGGTACAAGGTAACTCTGGAGTTCTGCTACACCAGTATAAACTATGGGGTAGTACAGCCCAAACACTCAGACTTGAGACAGGGCTTCTGATTCTTGTGACCCTCCTTGACGTTTTGTTGCTAACTGCTATGATTCTTTAAAGAACGTGTGAAGATGATATTGCAAGTGCGTGATATATGTGCATCTGGAAGGGGTGAATTCAGCTCTCTGCCAACAATCCCATTGACATCCAAGGGTACTGCAGGACAGGAAACTATCTTATCCATGATTCAAAGTATAGCTTTGGAGAAACAGCTGTCTGGGGCTGTTCTCTCTTAGCCTACTGCTAATTCCTTGCCCATCGTCTTGCACTGCTGTGACTCTATGTGGACAGTCTGTCCTTTCTCTTCTGGAGAGAAGGGCTTGTGGGCTCTGTTTTTCCCTATTTGCTTTATTTTGATGGAAAAGGTTGTTTTCTTCCCCACTTCAGTGTCTGAGGGTTGACAATGCATGAATAATAGAATCATAAAATCATAGAACGGCCTGAGTTGAAAAGAACTTCAAAGATCACCTAGTTTCAACCCCCTGCCACGTGCAGGGTCACCAACCACTAGACCAGGCTGCCCAGAGCCACATCCAGCCTGCCTTGAATGCCTCCAGGGATGGGGCATCCACAACCTCATGAAAAGCAAGGTAGTTGTGTTAATTCCATGATCAGACATCTCCACAACATATATACTCCATATGGGAAAGCATGGAACAAATGATGAACAGATCACAGGGCTCTGAATTGGTCTTAACAGATTTATTCAGGGTGTATGCAGATTCTGGAGAATATGCTACAGGTGAAATCCATCTTAGTATTGCAACAAACTGATCTAAATAGTTCCACTGACAGTTAGAAGTCTAAGCACCATAGTTATCCTAATGCATATAAACATGGTCATACAGCCTAATGTATCGGGATGGACTCTTAGGTAGTGTGTATTTATTAATATAGTTTAGTGTCTCCCATTAGAAATTGCAGGGTTTCAGTTACCCATTTCCTATAGCTAAATAGATGGAGAAAAAAGAAGTGGAAATTGAGGAGAAGATTCACCAAACTACTTTGCATTAAGTTTTATTAGGCTTCCTCCTGTAACGGCTCCACTTTGATCTCTTCTCTGCCCAGATTCAGATCCCAGCTCCTGATTTCCACCAAGGAAGATATGCAGGGTAGCGGGGTGTCTGTACTTAACTTCTTTTTTTTACTTTTTTTTTAAGCTCTGTAGCATGTTCTTGTGCTCTCAATTCCGGATAATGCTGGATCCCTTTTATCCAGCCCCTCCTCTTGCCCTTTCAAGTGAAAAGAAGACTCCTGTGCCCCCCCATCAAAGTTAAAGGGAGGCTTTAGAGAGGAAGGCTCAGCACGCTGGGGCTCTTGAGCCTGTGTTTAATCTCGTTTCCCGTTCCTGTGTGCCTCTGTGGCTTCCCTGCCAGTTTCTTTGTTGCCGAGTTTTTCATTTCCTTTTATTTGTGTGTGCGGGAGGTTGCCAGGCTCGCTGGAATGCAGCTGAAGTCATCTTGGGGAGATGCGGTTCGGCCCCCGCCCCAGGTTCTACATGACCTGCCTCACCCTGCAGCGGGCTTGCCTGGCTGCACATGGAGTGAGCCTGGGAGAGGCAGCAGGGAACAGAGGTGCCTACCTGGCTGCTGGAGGTAGATGGGCAGTGGCCAGCGCTACATGGGCTGTGGAGGAGGATGGAGGTCAAGAAAAGGGACTGAGGAAGATCTTGACTTCTGCAGCTGTCCTGCCTTGGGATGGAGGGCAGAGACGCGTGCAGCCTTTGGCAGGGGAGGGGGACCTGGCGTGTCTCAGCTACTGCCTAACCTCAGCTGACCTCAGTGCAGTGCTCTAGTGCTGACCACTGCTGTCACTGCATGACATTGGACTGAAGGTGTGGCCTTTGGCTGCATGCTTGGATTTGCTCCCAGGAACAATACGGGCTGCATTCTGCTCCAGAGGGAGAGAACTTGAGTCATACTCATCCAGCGGGGCCACGAATGTTGTTCCAGAGCTGGACATGGCTCTAAGGATTTGCATTGGTCTTAACATTTGTCAGAGACTGAGTTTGTGTTCATGCTGTTTGCTCTTCCTTCAGCATCAAGGTACTACAGTGGAAGTATCTCTCAGGGAACCTGTAAAAGCGATGTCCTAGTTGAAATCAGGTGTGGCTGGAACATCAATTCTCTGATGCAGTTTGTCTCAATTTCCCTTACATCTTGTCCCTTCCACTGGAATGAAGATGCAAGTAGTATTGTCAAGATTTTCACCTCTCATAGAGGTGTGGGGACAGTTTGGCATGTAAGATTATCATTCACTTCTGCTTAAAATGGTCTTAAGGAAATGTAACTCTGACAGCATCACATAAAATGAGTCAGTATGATTAGCCCATTTGTTAGGTTGTGAAACCAACAAACAAGGAAAGGGATAGACAATCCCTTTGATCACCCAGACGGTGATCAAAGCTGGACAACTTATGACCAGCTTCTGGAACTTCCTTGAACTTCCCAGGGTACATAACTAGACTGCAAGAAATGGGCCTTGATCTAGCAAATGAACAAGCTCTTCTGGGCTTCCTAATCCATACTGAGTTTCATCTGGAACCCTAGTAATGTTTATCAAAGGGCTTCCTAGGACCCCGAGTGCTCTACTGGGCCTTAATGGTCCTGACCAGTCTCACCTGGAGCCTCCATCCACACCTTTTGCTGACGAGCCCCCCAGGCTCTATTTATGCTTGGCCTGGGCATTCAACCTATTTGGTTGCTGTGGGGCTGGGTCCTGGCTGGTGAGGTCCCTGCCCTGCCTATGAGTGTTGTGCTCAGCTCCTGATTCCTCATCTCTTAGGGAGCAACTGGTTTGTGCTTCTTTCTGACTGATCTGGGGTAAGACTTCAGAATGGGGAAGTTGAATATGGTGAGCAAGGTACATAACCTGGATCTTACATAACTCCATCATGGGGAGTATGTAACGCGCTGAAATGTGGTTTCCAGCAAGAAGCGTGATCCTTTATAATTGTTTTGAAGGCCTGCACAGGGACATTAAGCATGCAGTCTCACTGTGTTTCAGCATTTCCATGTTGCTCCCTTTGGGATATGTTCTTCCGGCTTCCTTCATGTCAAATAAGTTGAGAGAGCACCTGTGAGAGCAGGTGGTTTTTTTACTGGGGGTTTTATAAGGATATTTTTCTACAGTGCTTCAGGAAAAAAATTTAGGGATTTCAGGCCAAACCAATCTACTGACTAAGTTGGGTCAATTGAAACGTTACTTGTTTTATTTATTTGGCAACTCTTAATTTTTCATTCTATGTTAAAAGTCTAAAAATCCTCTGGAAATTTCTTTGATCTATGGAAAAATGTAAGAGGAGAAGTCTTGATTTCAGAGAGCTGAAATTGAGCAGAATTTCTTTAAGTTGTCAAACCCTAGATAGACCTATGCCACTGGTAAGTCGAGACAGGTAGTTTCCCTGCTGTCTATGTATTGGATCAATGCATATATTCTTACATTTGTTTTCTCTACCTTCTGCTTTTTGGCACTTACAAAAGTAGTGGGTCCTGGTAATATTTTATTTTTAGTTCATCCTGCTTTGTAATGGAAGGATGTGTTACCTGGCTTCTCAGAGCCTCAACAAACCTGTCTTTTGTGGCTGTGAGCTGTTAGGCTCATGGACACTCTGGCTATCGGCCAAATAGTATGGACACTTTGGTATGTGCCAGATCTCCCTGCTGCTTCGTTCAAGGAGCTTTTGTGCTGCTATTGTCTATCTGTTCTCTCTGGACAGGTCTGTAGGGTTGTGCAACTCTGAGTTTGTGTAGTTCTTACCTGGATATAATTTTTTGGCCTTGCACATAGAACAGTCTGTCAATCTGCAACCCTGAAACTCCTCTAGGAGACCTAGAGAATGCATTGCATGTCAAGGGGAAGACTAAGTGGTAAATATAATCCAGCAAGCAGGGTAGTGTCACTTGCAGAGGAACTTTCATACTTGCTGCTTTTTTTTTTTTTCCTCCTTTCTTCCCCAGTCTCCTATGAGTCTGGGATGCTAGCTAAGCATCTAGCTATTAAAGAAGAATCACTTCTATAAAGGATTTCTCTAAAATTTCTAGCACATCTTAAAATGAAAAATTTATTTTGTATCTAAGATGTTAAGAAAGCTTCTGACAAGCACAGTGTCTTATTTTTATGTTAGAAAAATACTTTTATTCAACCATTTTTCAAAAATACTCCAGCTTTTCCAAATTTCACTTTCTATTTTTCTTATTTTAATGACCTCAAATCTTATTCCTGGTTTTCTTCACGAGGATGAAGTACTCTGGAACGGCAGAGCAGAAGGAAAGCACATCTTCTAACCACTCTGATTATCCCCCGCTGCTGCTTGGCATCCACACATGCTGCAAGAGAAAAGCCAGACCTGGAAGCAATCTGCTGAGAGTTTCAAATTCTCTCTGTTCCTCTCTTCCAGTCCATTAGGCCAGAAAGGGAATGGCAGTCAACAAGTTTTTCATCTGTAAGTGTAGTCCTGGGATTTCCCCTTTTTTTTTTTTTTTTTTCCCCCCCCAGCTTGAGCTGAAGACCAATTTCCAGTTCTCAGTCATGCTCAGCTGAACCTCTACTTGATTTTTCACCCACTCTCCTCACATTAATATCTGCTTTGAACTCATTCAGGATATAGGTGAATCATTCCTCAACACAGGTCTGGTTCCAACTTATGTTGATTACTGCTGTCTGGTCCTCATGTGTGACATAATTATCCCTCAAGAAAGGCAGGAGTTTTTGCAGGGGTTTGGCCTAGGTCTACTTCTGATCAATAGTTGTTTTAGTCATTTTGATAATGAAATGGAAACGACCATGTATGGCCTGCAGGAGATAGAAAGCTGAAAGGAAGCTGCAAATCCATTGGAAAATAGGGTTATAATGTAGTTTGATATACTAAGGAAATAAACTAAAACTAGACAAGTAAAATTCAGTAGGTGCAAAGGCGTGACTAAGCAGAGGAGTAACTGGGGCGCTGCAAAGTGAGGGCAGATCACAAGCACTGTGAATTGGTAGTGCTGTACTCTTACAGAAAGAACGTGTTTGGGTCTGGTATATATTAATGCTAGATTCACTGCTAAGACATAAGATTCCCACAGCTCTCTGTCATCCTGCAGTGGAGTCCTGTCTAGCACAGGGTGCCATGCTTCCAGGTCTGTATTGGTCCTTTGGAGAGTGTCAGTTGAGAAGACCAAGGAGCATGCATGGAGCTGGAAACTGGGTCCTGTGAGGAAAGGTTAAGAAACATCTTTAAGGGAGTGCAGGAGAGAAAGCTGTAAAATCCAGTTTCCCAGAGTGTAAAGGGATGATGTCAACAAAAAGGTGAACAACCATTTGCTGTGCACACCTGCTAATAAGCAGAAAGAAGTAGGTTTGTATGTAATGGAGGAGACTAGGTAGTAGAAAGGCCTTGCTAAGTCAGAGACCATGGAAACACCAGTAAAGGTTGTCCATGTAGCTATTGGAACCTTGGCTGGGGGTGTTTCAGAACATACATCAGCTGAGAATTATCTGGATGTATTTGTCTCAACAAAGCAGCACAGAAGGGTTCTTGAAGCTCTTCTTCCCAGCCTTCATTTCTGCATTTCTCTCTATCCATCTCATCAGCCTGGAAACTGACAGGGCAGTGGGAATTCCAGAGGAATTTGTACATTCTCCCACTTTATAGTGGTGCTTCAGCTTGTGTAGGTTGATGCCCAGCTTGTTTGAAGGCTCTCTATCAGAAAGCTTTCCATTTTAGAGCTGAACTGTCTTGTGGGCAGGTTGAGAGATAATTACCCCGTTTACTGTAAGATTACTCAAATTTGAAGACTCTGATCTCCAGTGGTGTGTGTGTGTATTTATATAAATAGAATTTTTGCAGCACTGGGCACAAGCTGGCTCTATTTCTTATTGTACCTACTACATCTTGTTATAATACATGACTGTTTGTTTTTCTTTACAAAAAAATATCTAAGGAGGGGGGACAGTTTGGGGTTTTCTTTTTTCCCCCAATATAAAACCTCCTGAATTGGTGAAAACATGTAGTGCAGTGTATGGATTCCCCCAGCAGAAAGCAAACCTAGCTAAAGTTGTCCTACCTGATGCAAAATGCTTTAAAGCTTCCCGGTTGGAAGATGACTGATTATCAAACTATTACGTGGTGTTACAGATCACATCTCTTCTTTGATTGAAGATTAAACTGGCAGTGATGGGGAGAGATCCTTGGGATAGGTATCCCCTGGAGGTGAGCATTGCAATAAGCTCATGGCTCTTTCACCACATCAGCTCCTCTGTTCCAGACCGAGCTACCAGCAGCCCTGTGCTTTCCCCCTCTCTGTGACCCTGGCATATGCATGGCTCGTTAGCAGCAGCCTGGAAATCAGGAGAGCCTGCTATGGCAGCAGCTGCTTTTCCAGGGCTGTCCCATGTGCAATGCAGTGTGGAGGCTGTTTTGCCAAGGTGAGGCACTCCCTGCAGCTGGCTGAGATGGAGCCCATGTGAGAAGGCGCTGGGCAAATGGAGCAAACTTTGCTTCCTTGCAGAGTGCTTCCCCCTTACGCTTTGGCCTGCCCAGCCAGCCACTCTGCTCCCTGATGTGCATGTGGCCAACTACCAGGGAGCAGGTGGAAGAAGAGCCATCTGGATTCAACCAAGCTCATTTCCAGGTTGGAATCAAGGGAGCTGGAACAAAGGATGGCAGTGCCTGGACTAGGGTGTCTCTAAGTAGTGTGGGAGTCTCAAGCTCTGTGCAAACAACTACCTGTATTTCCATACCTCTGCCCCTGCATCAGGATTGTACAGCCTGTGCTCATGGTTGGAATGCCCTGGTTTGCTTTGGTGTGCCTGCTGCCTTTGGGCCCCATAGTGCCAGCTGAGCTTCTCCTGGCTCGGGTTCTGCTTTGCTCCATGCTAGCTCCAGGCAGCCCAGCTGTGTGGGGCTAGTCATTGGGGAACTGGGGCTGGCAGAGATGAATAGAGGATGTGAACAGGTCCCTTGGTGCCCTTTTCCCTCAGTCTTGTTTCCCTCTCAGCAGGGGGAAGCAGTCACTGCACAGTCCTCTGCCGATTGCATCGGGGAAAGTCATTAAAAAGAATTAAAAAGGAAACGGAGAGAGAGGAGGAAAAAACCCAACAACTCAACAGCCCCAAACAGTTACAAACTTAGACAAAAGAACAACAGAATTTTCCTGCTCAAAGGCCTTGTCCCTTCTGTCTGGTAGCAAAGCAACACTCCAGTGTTATACTGGGAGGGGGGGGAGGCCCAGAAGTACCTCCTACCTTCCTTTCCATCTCACCAAGCACACCACCAGCTGAGGTAGAACCCAAAGGGGTTCTGCTAATGACAGGGAGGTTGGGATCTCATCTCAAGATGCCCCTTGCTGCTGTGCAAAGCAAGCTTTTCAGTGATGGTGCACTGACTGGCTTGCCTTAGTTTACTCGTGTATTCTGATTAATACTGTGTATTAATTTGAGTCTCTTTGTTTTTATGGCCAGTTATATTTTTCATCCTGTAACTGTGGTGTGTTGTTACAATTTGCAGGTTTGTCTTCATACAGCTTCAAGTGCTGGTGTGGAATTGTGCCGCTTTGTGCACTCACAGTTGAGCAGAGGCAGAGCCTGTGGAAACGAGCAGTCCCCAAACATCAGTCAGGTAAGGGTGTTTTGCGGTGTGTTTCTGGGGTGGGTGGTGGTGAGGTGGTGCACTGTTAAGTTGTGCACCTTATGCATCACTTCCCAGGGATGTTTCTCTGGGGGTATTTTGAGGCATTCGCTCTGAGCATCACCATGGGGACAAGCAGGGGGGAAGGAACACAGTTTGTATTTCTTTGATTGTTGTGTGATTGTACTCTCACAGTGTGACAGTGAAGGTGTATAATGGACTGCGTACTTCTTTCCTGTGTGTTCCATGCAACAACAAAATGCACACGCACTCACGTACAGACACACACCCTCCAGGCTCCAGTGGGTGTACGAGAGTGAGTGTGTGTGTGTGTGAATGCTATTTAAATAAAAAAGAAAGGAAGTGAATCAGGGTCGTTTCCATTTTAATTGTAAAACAGATAAGCACTAAACACTTTGAAAAAGTAAATGACTTGAGAATAATTACTATCTATTACTCTGCGTCCCAGGGGGGCAGTTGGAGGAGCCCAGATGGCTACAAAAATGGGATTTAGCAGAAAATTGAAGACATTATTCACCGTAACACATTATCAATTACCTTCATATCAATTACAATAACCTTACATTAGAAGAAGGGCCAGGAGACTATCTTCAGCCCCCAGCCTGAATAGTAATTGCACTACCCCTATGGATGGGGTGTGTGTGTGTGTGTGTTAGGGGGTGGGGGGCACCACTGGGTTGTGCAGGGGCTCTGGCAGCTCCCACTGCTCATGGCAGAGATTATAATAATGGTTCAGGTCCTTTTCCCTCCTCTTCTTATAGTCACCTCGTGGAAGGTTTTTCTCTGTCCTGTTTGTGTGCTCTAATGGTTCGAAGGGCAGCTGATGTGGCGCCTTCCAAGAAATTCTGCTTGGCTTGCCATTTGGGAAGTTTGGAGTATCTGTGCAGAGACGTCTGTTTCGCACCAGTGTCTTCTACTTTCCTGTTCCGTCCCTCAGCCATTTCAGCCAAGCTGCTCATCTCATTAATGGGGGCTGGTATGCAGTCTGAGGTCCTTTTCTATAGGACCAGGATTTCTTTGGTGCAGCAATCTGGCTCCTTCAAACCCCGTGCAGGAGGTGGGAGCTGCTCCCTCTGCCAGTCCCAGATGGGGCACCAGCTCGTGTTTACTGTAAGCACTCGCAGAGCGGTCACAAAGGCCTTGGATGGGCTACGGAGGTGAACCAACCAAAAACAATTAAAGAAAGACTCTCTTGTCCTATTCTCCAGAGATGGAGGAAAGCATCCTAGGGAAGACTAGTACCAAGACTGCTTCAGCAGGCTGGTAGCATGAAGGTAGTGCTAAGGACATCCTGTTGCCTGTGGCTGTCCCTTGTTGCCAGCTGGGGCAGCCCTCTGAGCTGCTGGTAGGTCAGTGCTTCTGACTGGCTAGCTAATGCTTCTGGCTTGCCATGGTGTCATTCTGAAGTCCCACCTCCTGCATTTGTTCTTGATCCTGCTCAGCCAACTGTTTACACAGACAACATTCAGATCTAGCTGTTGTGGTTTTATTTTCAGCTGTGATCTAAACAGGATGCACTGCCATGGCCTCCTGGTCTGTGTGCAAATGTATGTGTGGGAGATGAGCATCAGGGCAATTATGAGTTAAACTCTTGGTGACACTCCCTCCAGCCTCCCCCCTCTCCCAAATATGCAGTGGAGTGTCCAGTGGGTTAGTGCATGGAGAGGACTAATTGCTATTAAAAGGCTTTAATCTGGGAGATTAGTGCTGGCTCCAGGCGCTGTTTGCACACGAAGGAGACGTTTCCGATGAGATGAACTAGAATTCGTCCCTGCTGTTTTGTTGATAGAAAATCATGTTCCCCTTGGTTTTTTCTCTTTATCTCTGTCTCTCTTGCTTTCTCTCTCTCTGATCATTTGCTTTTGCGTCTTCCTCGAAGTTGAGCTAAGAGCCTTATTGTTTTTAGAGTAACAGTCCTCTTTGACCTTTGGGATTGGAAATGCATACAGGCATGCATGTACATACACGTGCAGCCAGAATTTTGTGCTCCAAGGAGTGCTTTAGGAAATGCATCCTGATCAAGAGAAGTAATGATAAATACGTTTCCCCTTTGCTTGCTGTTGAGTCTCTTGCGGATGAGTGAGGTGTCTGCAGAACCCTTCCTGTAACGCAGGCCAGGCCAGTCTCCTCCTGGGCAGAGGCCTGATCCAGGAGAAAGAGATGTCGCAGACTTAACATCTTAAAGCTTCCTGCAGAGGTAATTAGTGGGAGGTAATTAAATGATTACATATGGGAAGGTGTAGAGCATTACTGGACCTCCAACATGACCCAGAAAATGTCACCATTGACTTTAATGAACACTGGATCAAGCTCAATGGAAATTAATTTGATAATGCACCAGATGTGTCTAGAGGGCCTGTCCATGAAGGAGACACGTTTGACCTGGGAGCACAGAACTCTCTGTGCTACTCCTAGCAGAGGATCCAAAACCAGAGATGCTTACTCTGAGCTCACTGTTGTCAGAAATCCAAGCTTGTCTATCAGGTCTGACGATCTAGGCAGGTAATTGCTGCTGCTCCTACTGTCCAGCTAGAGTTTTTACAGCATCCTAAGGATGTTGGTGCCAATTCCCTTGGAAAAGTGCAAAGGAAGAAATGGACGGTATTTGTATGTAACTTGAGTAGAAGTAACTGAAGGCATTGTATCCCAAGGAGAAGAATGTGTAGAAACTTGAGGAGAAAAGGAGGTCTCAGGTAGAACCACAAGGTGACAGGTTCCTTCTGTCTTTGAGGGTGGTCAAAGAAAAGCTATGACAGAAAAATGGTAAGTGGGAATGAGCATCCTCAAATCAATGAGGCTGAGAATCAAGAGGAAGGCTGAATGGGGACAGAACTGATTCAGGATCTGGGTCTTCTGTTCAAAAAAGGTAAAGGCTTTTCAGGGAAAATGTATTCTATTTGCAAACTGTCGCACACATGTCTTCTGTGCTCTGTCTGAATACTACAGGCAATGCTGTTTTGCAAGATGCTGCCAGAAATTTCCATGAAATTGCACCTATGCTTATTTGCACCATCTGCAGGCGTTTTAGGAGGTGGAAATCGGGCACTGGGAGCAGAAAAAGGAAAATTAAGTCAGCTCTATAACCATGGGCTGCTGCGGTGGTTGTGGAGCCCGTTGCTTGGCAAAGTGGTACCAAGATATGAACCTGTCACAGCATGGGTCCTCTTAGGAAGGCTTTGTAGTAACTGATATTTTCAATAATAGTCTCTCTCTCTCACACACACTCTCTCAACCTGCCTGAAAATCCAAACTGTTGGCCAGCAGGAGGCCAAATCTACTGCTTGGGTAAATTGCTCTAGTTCCATTGTTTGCCCTTGTTCCCTCAAGTTTGCAGATGATGCTGATGTAACCAATGTGAGGATCTGGCCTCTAGCATGTGTTTGTCCCATCTGCTGTCCAGCATGTTAATTTTCATGGAAGACACAAACTTGCACGGACTGTGATTTTAAGGAGGGGCCCTTTTCCTTTCTGAGAGCCAACTGCGAGGCCTCAGGGGCCAGATTCTAAAAGGCAGTCAATGCCAAGATCAGGAGGGGCTGGGAACCTGGATCCTGGCAATCTCTGGGTTGCAGACCAATACTGCCAAGGCCACAGGGAAGCATGTGTTAGACTTTTGCATAAAAGCGTAGATGATATTAAAGATTTTTTGACAGCAGCATCCTTGGGTGGAAGGGCTAGGCTTGCGAAAATCAGACTTGGCTGAAATGAGCCTTGAAAAAATCCTTGAGGGGTTTAGGAATAGCGGGGCAGGGAACATATTTCCACCACAGGTGGAAATGTAAAAATACTGATTTCATTGAGGAAAAAAGTCAAAAGGCTGAGCAGTTTAAGGAAGGTATACCTGTTTCTGAAATAACTGCTGCTTTGTTGGGAATTAACTGATTTTTGAAAACAAAATGTTTGCTAACCTTGCCTACATCCAGAAATTCTCCTCCTTTGCTTGGGCCAGTCTATGCTCAAATTTTGACATCAGTCTCATTTTATATGTGGTTTCCTAAACCAAGTCCTGCTTCTGGGAGCAAGATAAGGTCACTTGCATACTTTATTCTGACATGAGTGTCTTTTGTGCTCTCTTCCTGGCCTTCTTCATTAGAAAGTCAACCCCATAGAGCACCTCTACTGCCCTGGACTTCTGTGGCCAAATATCTGCCTAGAGGACTGGATTTCAACTCGGTATGGGGGGGGGGGGGGGAGGGGGCAGGAAGGCAACAGATACGTGAGAAGGATTCCATTTCTTTGCTGATCCTCTCCATCCCTTCAGTTTCAACAGGAGGAGAAGCAAGTCCAGACTATTGTTCAAGTGATGCTTCTTCTAGCATTTGATGCTGCAGATATTTATTGCTATTAATATGCAGATATCATAATATGCTCAGTGATCTTATATCTCAAACACAAGACTTTTAAGATCTGTGATACTTGAGATATTTTTTTTAAATGTTCAGGCCTTATTTAAAAAAAATATCTGATGCTGTGAATCTAAATTCTATCCAAATCAGTTTACTTTTGTTAATATCATTAAGATACATTTCTTGATTAGTACCGACTTACAAATGGCTTATTTTATGTTTGGGTGGTGGTGTTATTAACTCTTACTTTTATTGCAAGTTTCTTGAAAACTAATGAGTTTCTGAAGATCCCAGCTCTTAAAATCAGGTGAGCAGATGAGTGTCAGCTGTCCTTCTAGTTCATTATCTTTCAGTGCTGCTTGTATGTTCAAAGTGTGTAGTAAATCAGAGTAAACATCCTGGGAATGTATTAGGAACTTGAAATTCAGAAGGTACTCACTGTATGATGATATAAAATATTTTACTGACTTTAAGTGAACTTTCTGTTTTTAGCTGAAATGGCATACAATTTTTGAATGCTTTGCAATGGAACTTTCACAGATAGGCTTCTGGTCCCTTTCAAGTATTTGTGAAAATTGCTCTTTTATCTTATTTGTGTCACTGCATGATTAGGGAGATCTATTTTGTCTGGACCTAGGGCACTTGGGTGGAATTGGCCATTCAGTATTTGAAGAAGTGTTTCATGTGCTGATATGTTTCATGCCATCCAACCATGTACATGAGTTGCATAAGAGTACCCTTCTCAAAAACATGGGAGAAAGTGTTTTAGGAAGGGAACTGTGCTGATATTTAGAGGAAGCAGGAGAGATGGTGAATGGTGCAATACCAAACTGGGAACAAAAGACTTAGGGCATGTGGGAGATCCGTGCAAGAGTATTGTGAGAGGCACATTCCAAAAATAGGAGGACTCTGACTCAGGCATTGGAATTGGAAAGCTCCATGGACACCAGGCAGCAGGGAGCTTGCTCAGCAACTGACTAATCCCTTTTTTCTGAGCTGGAGCTATCCAAGGATGGAGCTTGCCCCTTCTAGCCTGCCAGTAAAATCAGTCTGCCTGACTTTAGAAATTTTAAGAAAACCTAAATTAAACCTGGCCCCTGATGGGTGTTCTGCCTTCCCAAATCCAATTAGCCAATCGTGACTTTTCACTTAATCACAGTGACTTTAATTGGATCAGAATAACAACAGGAAGGATAGAAAATTACAAGAATGTACTTAGCATGCAAGGTGGAGCCTTGCTTGCAAGCATCATCTGTAGCATCTTTCTTGAAACCCAAGCTTTGGGCACTTCCAGCTACAACTGCTTCTAGCTGACAGTTCTCAGCTCCTGCCAAAGCATGTTCCAGGCCTTAGAGAAGGGAGCAAACTCTTGCAACTGTAAATCTATATGCTCTCACAGTGGAGAGGAGCCCAGCACACAGCTGTGATCATCTTTAGTATAGGCTGTAAATTCATCAGAAGTGTAAAAACTCCATTAACTGTTTGTGACATTATGTACAGAGTTTTCATCTTCATTTAAGCTACAACCATTCACCTGTAGAAGGTGTCATGCTCCAGCTTGCTGCTCCCCTGTGTTTGTAGGACTGACCAAATTCTGCATCAGCTGATAACTGACAATCCAAATTTAGTCAGCTCTGGGCAAAGGTAAATACTTTGCACTGTACACAGCAAAATTTGGCTGAGTGCAATGCCTTCTTTGCACTAGGTGGTGCAGGGGTTTTCAGTAGGTGACAGACTTGTGAATGGCCTTCAAGACTTCCAGGGTGAGCAGTGGCATGGAGCTGTGCAGAACTGAGGCCTTTGTGCAGCAGTTTTCTTTTGCACTGCCAGTGAAGAGTGTGCATCCTCAAAGTGTGTATTACCAGATGAGCATTAAAAAGCAAAATCTCAGCACATCAGGGCAGCAACAACAACCCTATTACACCAGCAAAAGGCTTGGCACTGACAGATGATCTAGCTATGTCATTAATAAGACATAAGCTTCTTTCAAAATGATGTGTCCTCAGATTGCTCACCAGTGTGACGGAATGAGTGGACATGGCATTCTTCAGTGTAATTTGAAATGAGCTTTGGAGATTGAGACACTAAAAAAAAATAGGTTAGTGATTTCTTTTTTATTTCTTCTTAATTTAAGTGTCCAGGCAAAAGTCAGTTCCCTTTCCCTTCCTTGTTTCTCCTTTCCTACTTTCTGCCCAACTTAAGGGGCCTCTCTTGTGCCAAAGCACGTTTCCTCATGCAGCCCACGCTGCCAGTCCATATCCAATCCAAGGGATGCCTTGCAGCATCAGTGACTGTTGATCTGGATTTACAGGACATAACAGGGATCAGATTTTTGCCCTCTGGGAGCTGTCAGTGAATGCAGACTGTGACGTAGTGCTTATCCAGCATGCATGCGGGGGACCCTGCTGCAAATCAGGAATGACTTCACTAAATTCAGTGAAGCTGAACAACCATAAATGAGCAGAATGAGGCCCACGAATTATCCCAGGCTAGCACGATATCTTTAACAGGCTCTAATTAATTCAGCTGCAGTGTGTAGTCATTAATCCCAGTGGAAAGAGCAGCTCACCATTACATGACCTGGGCTCCAAGAGCTTGCTATCAGCGCACCAGTCTGCTGTCCTGGTGCGCAGCCCTCTGCAGATCTGGCAGGTCAGGCACAGCCCTGAGCCAGGACAAATTCTAGCAGGGCTCTTTTGGTACCTCCAGGTGTGGATAAGCAGAAGGCTGGTAAGAGGGAGGAAAGGCCAGGGTAATATATGGCATGCAGGGCCCCAAAATTGTTTATGATGCAAATATGTTTAAAAGCACAGCATTGCCTCCTCTGGGAAAAGGAGCTTAAAATTGAAGTCTAATGATAACAAATGATTGTTAATGAGTTGTCTAAACATAATAGATGGAAAGAATTAAAAGCCTAGAATAAACAGGGTTTCATTAAAGCACAATAAAGAAAAAACACAAATTTCATATCTTGGGGTAAATGGGCCCTTGTGATCTCTCAGGGAGTGGGGGGCACTGGGCTGGGGCCCACTGCAGGAGCTTGGGGCTCTGCTTCCCCACAGCTGGTGCATGGGAGGAATTCTCTTTCCACCAGTGCTCTTCTGGTGCTTATAGGCAGGCTCATGCTCAAGTGTCATGCTTGAGCACCTCTCATGGCTGTCAGTGCCGATGGGTTTATTCAGAGGTGCTTACAGCCAGAGACTGACTAACCCTGGCACTGGAAACCTCTGTCATTCAGGCAGCCCATGACAGCCCTTCCTGTAAAAGCCTTACTACAGCAAGTCTCAGTTTCAGGGTCCATAGGACCCCAGGGACCTTGGGCTATTCCTAAATAACTCTGCAAAAGTTACTGAGCAAGGCAAGCTCCAACCAGCTGTACAACAACCTACAGATTGTTTTTTTTTTTCCCCTCAGCCCTTCAGAAGCTGTGTGTGTATGTTTGTGTGTGTGTGTGTGTGTGTGTGTGTGTGTGTATATATATATATATATATAAAAGATAAAGTCAAATATTTCTGCCTTAAAGAAGTGTGCTACTGAGAGTGTGGAGTTGTGCAGAGCTCTCACAAATGGCTCATTGTAGTGCTGGATGCCATGAGCAGGCAGCACATTTCACCTCAGCATGCGTCAGTTGGCATGTAGTGGACAGGGCTCAGACCAGGATCTTATTGAGGACATGTGAAGGGATGATCAATAATTCCTTGGTGGGCCTGTTTCCTAGGCTGTCTGCATTTGACACAGTGACATGATTTTTGCTCTTTGTGTGTTATAAGAAATCTTGAAATTTCAGAGTTGTTTCCAGGCTTTAGAACAGACCCACCATATCAGACTTTATTTTAAATCATCCTGTAGACACAAACAGTATTCTGTAAGCCTCTGTTAGGGTCTAAAAGGGTTTTGGATGTTGAATATCTTTGTTGAAAGAAAACATGAGGCAAGAGAGGCAATACTGAAAAGATGTGGCATAAAGCCTGCTAAGAATGAAGAAGAACCTTATTTCTCAGGGGGAAAAAGAAGTGCCACACTGAACCTCTATCTTCTGTTCGTTGCCTGGAGCTCTTGTTTGCGTTTCAGGCAGGACTGTGTGCTCAGCAGAGTGTGTGTGAGAGCAGGAATTCTCGGTGCAGTGACACGGCTGTGTTTCAGAATGTGTCCATGTCCCAGCACTTGTCTGTACTGATGTGCTCAGTGATGGATGGATTGCAGGGCTGGCAGGTTCTTCTTGTGTGTTTGTGGGGCTGCACAAGGTCCCTGTCCTGATGGCAACCTGCAGACATCCCCATTGCTCAGCATGACCTGTCCCTGCCCCTTTACCCGTGCTGATCTGTGCTTCCTTCTGAGTGGGAACTACGCAACAGAAGTGCAGAACAATCAGGACTTGAAAAATCCAGGCTAGAGCTTGGCAGTGCTTCCAAATGGAATGTGGCTTCTTGGTGATACAGGGTCTCTTTTTTTAGAAGAAAAAAAAAATGAAAGTACATCTTTTTTATCAGAGGCCACAACTTGGAAGTTTCTGCTGAAGATGGAAAAGGATCAAAATTACAATATGGATTTAAAGCTTTGTGGGTTTTTTTTGAGGATGACTTAGAAAAGGTATCCGTCCTCCTCTCTCCAAATCAATGAAAATCCAATTGAATAGGATTGAAATGAATTTTTCTATAGGAAATAGAATGCTGCTTAACATCTTTACTAATAATTATCACTCATACTGTTGTCATTATTTGTTTGCAAGTGCTGTTAATACAGGTGCCTACTGATGTGCTTAGGCTCAATGTAGCACAGCTACATCCATGTGAGAATGTAGTGGAAGGGAGATCTAAGAGGTAGCCTTGTCCTTTCACGAGAACAAGGGAAGAGAGAAATCTTCTGAGCACTCCTTATGTAGCTGCATGACATCGAAATGCAGGCTGCAGGTTCGTACTTGCCTGCATGCATGAGAACCATCCACGCAGGTCTCCCTGGCTGTGGTTGCAGCCATGAGGAAAGCTATAAGGCTCTGTTAGGCAGCTCTGGGCCTGTCAGTAAATCATTGCACAGTTCAGGTTGTTTTGTCCCTTCATTGGACTCCATAGAATCAGGCAGACTGTGCTGAGCTGGTCCCATCTGCATCCAACCTGGACAGCAGCTTTATCTTGCCTTGTAAAACTGCAGAGCTCTGTGACAAAAGAGTTAATCTCTGCCTTTGTTTCTCTTTCTCTATCTCTTCTCTCTTGCATCGGGGCTGAAAGGCAAGATGAGAGCAGATCCATCAGTGTCAGCTGCTTTTGGCACATCAGCACTTTTGGGGGGTTTACTGGGGCCTAGTCCATCAGCAGCACTTCCAAACAGCACTGCCCTGCAGCAGCCCCCTCCTCCTGCGAGCAGCCGGGCTGGGGGGCAGCTCCTGCCCCTGGTGCCCCCAGCCGGGCTGGGTGATAAACGGCCACCTGCGTATCACCATGGCTGGCTGAGTCTGGGGGGCTGCCCAGAGCTGAGCAATGGAACTGCGTTCATTTCTGGGTGGACATGTGTCTGTGTGTGTCCGTGTGTCTGCATGATCTGAAATAATGCACTTGACAAGTGCATGCTTCGCTTCCAAAACGGAGTAACGCAGAAGAGGGGTGAACAAGAAGGAAGAAAGCAATCTGATTGACAGGTTAATGAAGCAGTTCATAAGAGCCATGTATATTATAACCATAGAAACGGCTTGTAAATAGCAGTGCTTTACACGTATAAGCAGACTGCCGTGCCCAGGTCTGTGTATAGCTGTGTTTTACTTATATGTAAAAAGTGTGTGCCTGTGTATGCGCATATCTGAAAGATGCAGGAATGAAACATCGATTCTCTGCACCAAAGAAAAAATGTGAGTCAGAAAAAAGATAAGCTTTGTTAGCCTAGCAGCATTGTATATTCTATGCCTGTTATTTTACTTCTGGGGCTGGAAGTCTTCCAAAGCAGTGGAGGGAGTTTGGAGCACACATCTTGCTGACACGTGTTCCTAAGATCTTTTGGTAATCTTGAAAGCTCCACACGTGTCTCCCAAACACAGGGGCTCGCTGGAGCCACTGCAGCCCATCCATATGGGTCTGGGATGTCATGGTAGTGTGAAGAAAGGGGAGCTGAAGATTGAACCTTGATCTAATCCAGTTTTGACTAATTCCTCATCACATTGATATGTCATCAATAGATAGATGCATCTTTAACTAAGCAGAAATTTGAATGTCTTTGTTTGCCTCTGTATTGTATATATCCATGGGAATTTCCCCATGTACTCTAGACTGGGGCAGTAACTTACACAACAATCCTTTCTTTGTGAAAGCAAGCGGCAAATATAAATAGCAGTATACTGAGCTCTTGTGGATGGGCAACAACCCCAGGAGCTGAAAAAGCAAGTTCAGCATGACTAAGGACCTTTGGCTTTTCATTCCATGACTCTGCTTTTACTTGTAAGCATCAATGTTACAGTAAGGTATTTCCTTTGAGCTCTCTTCCTGGCTTGTCTTAGGGAAAAAGAGAAGATTAAGAGATTTCTCATACACACAAAGGAGCGTTAAAGTTGCCAACTCCCAAAGACACCACGTGGTATTTCTGAGCATCATCATTGTGGGTGAAAAAAATCAAAGATCCAAGAGTGCTGGAAAGGCTCAGATCCGGAAGGCTGATAGACAGAACTCAACTGACACAGTACAAATCTGCCTTTGATACTGAAGTTTGAATCAGACCTGAACTCTCGAGAAAGCCCTTAGCAAACTCCCCTCTGAGAGTATAACTAAATTCCTGGCCTCAAGACTTCTGGAAAGAGTTGTGCCGGTTGTTTCCCCCCCTAATGTGAACTCTGAGATGAAAGCGCTTAAGAGGAGGAATGTGAGCAGAGACTGCCAATGTGATGTGTGGCAGCATACGAGGAACGTAGGCAAGTGTGTGTGTCTTGGGCAATTTGCAAATGGTCATCCCTGTGAGTCTTTTGCCACATGTGCTTCTGCTACGCAGCAAGGGGTCCATTTGTCACAAGGCAACCAGTGTTGTCTTGGTCTAGCTCTTGACCAGAGTTCTTGATGCTGAAGTGTCACCAGCTGCACTTTGCTCACTTTGACTCTGCTGAGAGCACTATGGCTTCCTTCCATTTCTGTGCTACTGTCCTTTTGTATCTTTGGCAAAGACCTCTGGGCTTGTAGCTCTGTTGCAAGCAAGTTATTTGTCCTGCGTTGTAGTTCCTGCTCTTTCATGAAGTATGCAATGATGCTTTTTTGCATTCAGACACTCAGTGCTCAGTGAATGCTTAGGAAAACCCCATCCTTTTTAAAATGTAAAAATATTACTCTTACCTCTTCTAGCAGCATTCATCGTAATTATTTCTGATAGTATAAACAGGCACATTCAAAACCACTTACCCACAGAACTGTTTTGCAGCTTGTTGAAACTGCTGGGAAAATGCCTGTAGGCTTCTTGTGCTCCTGCAATGGGATCTTCCAAGCACACAGCTCTCCCTGGAGAGTCATGCTTGCAGACGAGTCTGAGGAGCACGCCACTTTCAAGGAAAGGATACATGCAGACACTTCTGACAGTGCTGTCTAACCCCCTGACACTACACTGCTGTCATTTTGGTACTGAAGGTGGTGCGTGTTCAGTGGCCAGACTCTTTTAATGGGGGATGGAGGTTTGTGGGAGTGAGCTCTTCTGGGTTATGGCTGGGAATCCTGTGGTTTTGGGTGCAATTTGCACTACTGTTCATGAACACTGCTCTGCCCATCATTCCCTGCCCTTCTCTAAGCTCCACTCATCCTCTGTACCCTGGGTTTAGAGTGTTCTGTTGCTGTCTGTGAGCATTTCAACCCCTCTCTGTAAGATGGAAAAGAGCAAAATGGATGAGAGGAGATTTGGGGCGTATGGATTCTGTTCAAGTTGTAGCCTAGAGAGCATGTTCTTGCAGCAGGGATTTGCCATGTCTTAGTTCTTCACTGGGGAGCACTGTTAGTTTTGAGCAGTCTGACACTGCTTGTGTAGTTCTTTCCTTTGCCCCAGGAATGGGGACAACAGTGGGCGTGGGGGCCAAGTAATGTTATGTAGGAGCAGCAGGTTGAGGAAGGGCAGCAAGCAAGGTGCCTCACCCTGGTGTAAGGAGGACAGGGCTGTGCACGGCAGCTCACTGCTTGCTGCAGACCAGGCCAGCAGATATGAGAGGGCTTCCCAGGCAGTGCAGCAAGCTCAGCTTTGCTGCTGTCACCAGTGCTGAGAGTAGAGGCTGGGGATAGGTGAATCCAAATATCCGGATCGCAGGGATGTTGGCTAGAAATGTTCCACCCTATCTGGATGGCTGCCTTTGCGTGATATTCATGCTCATCTAGAAATTAATTATTTCTTTCAGCAGGCTGCCTGAGCTGGGAGGATTGCCTCTTGTACCTGGAGCTCCTCCTGGGCGTGGTGTGTGCATGAGCAAGTCTGTCTGCATGCTGAGATGTGTTGTGCTCGTAAGTGTGTGCAGGAAGCAGGAGATGTGTGTGACTGCAGGCACAGAAATGAAGCTACAGAGACGACGCAAAAATTGGGAAGACTCCTTGCTCTGTGTGTGCGTGAGAGAGAGGATGCCCTTGTGTGGCTTTGTCTGCATGAGAGAGCTCCCAGATAAGGAGAGCTGTGTGCAGGGAACAGAGGCTGCAGGGTAAGTGGCAATGCATTGCTTGTCTTTACCTTGGTGTGCAAAAAGCATACAGATGGCCCAGGCCATGCCCCCATGCTCTTTAGATCTGTCTTCAGAATGGTTGACATGTTTGATGATGCAAGTCTAAATTTACCCATTGTTCCCCTGTGTGTTTTCCACTAGGGAAGTGTTTGCATGTATACAGCATGTGTTAAAAGGAGGATGCGTGTGGTGGAGGATCTGGTGTCAGCTGTATCACCACCATTTTGGACTTATTTCATTTTTGACTATGGCCCACCTCAACACAGCCCCAGTTCTTACAGACTTCAGTTGGCCAACCCCCTGTGCATCAGTGCGTAACTCATACCAGCAAGTAAGCAGAGTCAGGTCCTGGGATGTTTAAAAATAAAACCTTTGCACCCCTGCCTGATAGCAGCAAGGACAGATCTGTCCTGAAAAGCAGAATTGTTTTGTGGTGGCTCAACTCTGAGAGCTGCCTGATTGGCTCTGCTAGACAGCACAGCGCTGAGTTTCAGGCTCAGAGTATTCTTGGTAATCTGTATCATTAATTGAAACCTTATTAATGGCAAACACGGGATGACATTTTACATGGTTTAGTTATGTTCTGTGAGTCATTGGTACAACGCAGCCTCAGCCACAAGGCATGGAAGCCCCTGCTGTAGCTGATAATAGAGAAGCAATAACAGCTCAGTCCCCACTAACTGGTCGCGAGGTGACAGGGACAGCCCTTGCCAATGTCTGATCATCTCCCCTCTAGCGATCACTCATCCTGGGCTCAAGGGGAGTCTCAGAGGAAAGCACTGCTTCGTCCAGCAGCAAAACTGTTTCCACAACGGCACTGCAGACACTGGGAGGAAATTATAGGCCAAGCACTTAGACTCTTCCACACTGGTTTAGCCAGAGCCCCACAGCTGTGGTTTATCTGATGCCAGCAACATAAACCAGATGGATGACAAGGATGGAGATAGGCCAAGCTGGGATGGAAAGCACAGAGTGCCCCTCCTGACTTGATGGGTTTCTGTAAGGTGAAGTAATGCAAGCTGAAAAGAGCCTTCAGTTGCAAAGCACCCCACGCTGAGGTGGTAAGAAATGAGATCTACTGTTTTTTGCAGGGTTTCAGCTGTGCTTCTGGGATCTCCTTTAATGCTGCAGGAAGAGAGGTGGTGCCC
The DNA here is from genome assembly GCA_037305975.1 of Chrysolophus pictus. NCBI lineage: Eukaryota > Metazoa > Chordata > Aves > Galliformes > Phasianidae > Chrysolophus > Chrysolophus pictus. The sequence continues at coordinate 18,280,999 of CM074581.1, read as the reverse complement.
TGGGTACCTGGAGAGAAAAGTGGAATGTTTTCAGGCTCCATGGGAAAGAAGAATCTAGAGCTGCAGCTGTAAAGAGCAGTGGGCTTGGGAAGAAAAATCCAGCAGGCAGGGTGAGATGAATTGTAGACCGTACACATGCTAGAGAAATAACTGCAGTTGCCAGTTCTGGTTAGCAGGTTGCAGGGAGATGGAGCCCACCCAGTCTGCAAAGGACAGCAATGGGCAAGTGCTGCTGGGCAACATATGCTGCTTTTGCAAGAGGCCAAGGCCTGATTGTTTCTCCATCACTTCATGGCCAATTTGTTACCTCGGGGATGACAATGCCTAAACTCAGATCAGGCTTTCACCATGCTAGGTGCTGTATATACAAGCCTAATGAATTTCATGACTTAAAAGAGCTTTCTCCCATGACTAACAGGATAGCTTATGGATGAGTTGTCACAATGCTTCAGTTCAGGGTCCCCAAAATCTTTCAAAGCCCAGGTAAGGCAACCTACCCTTGTCTATGTGTCTCTTAATTTGCTGTTTATGGCACCCAAGTCTGGTGCTCCCTAATAACAAGTAACCTAAATGTCCCGTGGATCACTTGAGTTGGGAGGTTACAGCAGTTGCCCCAGGACTTTGTATGGACAGAAGTCTCACCTGCAAAAATACATGGAGTTCTTATCAGTGCTGAGGACTGAGCTTGGCTCTGTCCTAGTCTTAGGCCATAGCCCCATGACTGCCTTATTTCCCAACAGACTGACTGGGATGTTTTGAGAGGTCCAGCAGTGAAATATGCTTACAGGATTCATTGGGGTATGTTGAGTTGGGGTACTTGAGCTTTATTGAGTCTTTCCACCATGAAACACATGTTCCTGGAACTCATCTCAAGACAAATGCTTGAATGTCAGCTCAGTGCCTCTTCAAGCCAGGCCAAGCTGCTTGCAAGTCTGTTTTGGAAGGGTTTACTGGACACTCCCCTCAGTGTGCTGGAAAATCACCCCTGCTGGTAACAGGTACTGTCCAGACTGATTACATTGTGTTTATGGGGTTCAGTGTGGGGGAGTGGATCTAGGATGTGTTTTTCAGGTTGTTTATGGCTGTGGGGGAGCGTGTCCTATCTAGGTGTGATCCCCACCTCTGCCATTTGTCGTTTTTTCTCTATCCTTCCATCCCTGAAGCAGCCTGGATTGGTTATAGCCCACATGTTTCAGTGGCCAACCTGGAAAGAGGGAGCCAGAAAAAGTTAATGTGGAGTTCTGGTCTACTCCCAGGATGCATTTGGGCTGCAGCCCATAATGATATGTATAATTGCGAAGGCCTGCCAAAAAAAGCAGGCTGGATTTAATTGAGTCAACACACTGCTATTAATAATAAAATGGCAGAGACTTTGCTATTAATCACTTGTGCTGGCTTTATCACAGGCAGTCTCGGCTATCTGGCTACCAAACAAGACCTTTAAAAAAAATGGTGCAGAGGAAAACTTACTAGTGGGAATACACCTGCTAACAAAATAAACCCTGTAAACAAAATGTTCCTTGCAGAAGGAGATACTTTCTGAAGGAAGACAAATGGGGAGCATGTCAAGTGCTCACGTCTTGCAGAAAAGCCTCCTGTTAGAGGAGCAGATCAGATGGATGATGCACTTGGCAAGCAGTGCATCTTTGGAAAAGGTTGTTCTTGGTAAAGGACTTTGGGGTGGGAACTCGGGAGAAATGAAACCTCCATAGAGGGAAATGTGATTGCTGCCAGAATATAACACAGGCCAGAGAGGAATGCACCTGTTCCTAGGAAATGGCAAGCACTCTATCCACTGAGGTACCCAACAAAAAGGGAAATGCAAAATAAATAGCATGCCTGACGCTTAAATTTCTGCCCTGCTTGTGGAGGGCTGGACGAGCTGTGTTGCGGTGGCTGGCTGTGAAGGCCCGCACTCCAAAGTGCCCGCTGCCAGTGCTGCAGTGCCCTGCTGCACGAGGAGGCTCCGGGCTGCCACTGAGCCCTGAGTGCTCTCCTTCTGTGACTTGACTTGGCCGTGCGGTGGGATGGAGGAAGGACCAGAACGGGGCTCCAGCCCTTTCCACGCACTTGTCAGCTGCTCAGCATTCTCTGCGGCCCTCCTGATGGGCAGCACCCCAGTGCCTGGGAGCCAGCCACACACTGGCACCATTTCTTCACGGCTGTGCATGTAAGAGCATGCTGCAGTTTTAAAGCCCTCCTGCAGCTGAGGGTTTTATTGTAGCAGGCATGGCAATGGCATTCCTTGCTTTTGCTTCTGAAGTGCTTGCTATGTTTGTGTCTGGGAAGGGATCATATAGCAGAATGGTTAGAAAGCCAGGAAGAAGGGAATAGGCTTGAAAAGGTGCATCTGAACAGGGGATGTGATGTGTGTGAAGGCAGAGCAGAAGGACGTAGAGCAGGTAGAAAACCAAACAGAACAGGTGCATTGTATGGCTTCAAGCCTAAAAGATTGTGGGGTTAATAAAAATGAAGGCACTTCTAGCAGTCACTTGGTAGGGGAGAACCCCTGCCTTCCACGCCTGAGAGTGCCAAGGGAATGGCATTCTTTTCTTCTCTGCAAATTTTCTGGCACAAAGGGATACATTTTCTGTGCACCAACGCAAAAATTCTGTATGCATCTCGCACCAAATAGTCAAACAAAATAAATCTTTTAACAGGCTTAGAGGCCTCTTTCTCTCTGCTGTGAATTAAATAAGGTTTGTAAATGTTATCCATCAGGAAGACTGAGAAAAAAAGAAAAGAGAGAAAGCATGAACAAAATCCCAGAAAAAAAAAAATGATCCACTTCCTGCTGTTTTCCTTCCTTCCCCATAAAGTGAGTGTCTTATCCTCAGAGAAATTCACTTCATTGTTAGAAATAGCCGAAATTGGCTTGCAACTAGTAAAGATGCCAAGAATTTGCACCTTGCTCTGTGACCTAAAGCAAAAATGACATGAACATTGACAAATTTGACAAGGAAATTTGTGCAAAAAACAACTTCTATTTGGCTAGCCAAGCAGCAAATATGTCGGATGATATGCTTTATTAAGCAATCCATTTTTCAGCAATAGCTGCACCATCTGCAAAGGTTAGTGTGCATCAGGCTTTCCACAGAATTTCATCTGCGTCTGCAGCTAGGTGCAACACACGACCACATTTTTCATGTACATACAATTTTGGATGCAAATAGAATACTTGATGAAAGAGGTGACCTTCCGGACTGACTTCCCACATGCAGTAAAGTCACAGGCACAGAAGCAGCTGAGAGAAACATATCTCTGCCTGAAGGGAGCGGGAGGGAACTGGAGGGAGGAAGGAGGAGGAGAGGGGGGAATAAAAGGAGAAGAAAACTTCAAGAAAAAGTGTTTCCTAAAGAGGTGCTTTGGTACATCATGCAGCTGACGCTTTGTACTTGTTCTAGTCAAGGGGATACTGGAACTGTTCTGTTGGGTAGCTGCAGTTCCGTTTGGATGGTATCTATCTCTGTCTTCTAGTGTTTCTCTTGCTATCCTGACTAGTTCCTGCTGCTACAAAATATGAGCATCCTTGGCTCTTCTCCCTTGTCTTTCATTGGTTCCTCTATTGTGTTCTGCATTTCAGACTTGTCATCTCATTTTCCCTCTTGCAGCTATGGTCCCTGCCTAGGGCTGCTGGACCTCCTTTCAAATATCCTTGGCTCTACAGGCAAGGAGAGGAAGCGTTGCTTTCAAATACTCATTGGATGTATCCATGTTCTGCCTTTTTTTCTTTTAAGATATGGTGGTCTTGCCTTTGTATTGCTTTCTACTGGATGGATACAGCCTTTTTGTGTCCTGCCTGCCCTACATTAGGCACAGTCAGCTCTGCTCTGGTCCCCAGTCTCCTTCCCCAAGTGTATGCTGTGCACATGGCTCCCTACGCCTCATTGATGGCTGCTGGTTATAAATTCATGTTCTCAGTCCCTACTCCACTTAGCTGAAGTTGGATGCCATCCCAGTGCCTTGCAACTGTCCCTGGTCCAGTGGAAAGTTTAATCTGCCAGTTCATGGCGCGTCATCCTATGGGGAGAGTTCAGTTCAGCGCGGCTCCGCGCTGCACAGAGAGAAGCTCATTAGCGGGACGTGGTAGTGTCTGATGACACTGTGGTCCAAGAAGGCCTCATTAGGCACAGAATGTTTTCTGTGGCTCTCTGAGGTTTCCAAGTAACTTGAGGAATTCAGACAGAGTTACCACCGGGGTGCAGATGAAATGGGGGGCAAAGATGCACTCTCCAAGGGCCATCCCCCATCTGTGCCTTTCGGAGGAGCAGACACTGAATGGAGCTTTGCCTCCACTTCAGCAGCGTTGGATCCTCACTGCAGGGATGCAGATGGGGCTGGTTGGCCTGGCAGGCACACTGTCCCCTGGTTGGCTGCTAAGTGATGTTAAGTGATGAATGTTAAACTTAACAAGGGAACTTACAGATTTACGTAAGGGTTTTACTGCCTGCCAGGTATAAATGATGGAGCAGCTTTGATCTTTAGGGGGATCAGCACTGGAAGTGATTTAAAATAAAGTTAATAAAACTGCTTAAAACTGTACTCTGCAGTCCCAGAGGCTGGAGCAGCCCTAGTGGTCATTTGAGTGCTTTAAGTAAAAATTGTTCTCATTTATGAGGAAGACCAAGTCCCACTGGCATTAACCGTGTTTCCAGTTGAATAATAAATGGCATCTTTTAGGAGTTCTGCAAGTCCTTCCCTTTGCCCACTGCAAATCCCACAGTCTGCTGGAGCCATCAACCTTTTATCCACCGATACAAAAGATGGCAGACTTGGTGTTTCCACAGGGTTTTCTCATTCTCTGTCCACTTCATCGTCTTTAAACCAGGTCTGTGTCCTTTGGCCTTAGGTAGCTTGTCACAAGCTGGTGCTTTTATCTTGGGACTCTTGTTGTGTTTTATCTTTGGAATTTGCCAGCCAGCAGTGACAAGTAAATGTCATGAACATTAAAATTTTGTTGGCTTCATGGTTAGGAAAGAGGATATCACTAAAGTATGCTTACAGTTTCTATGGATGGTCCTGTAATATCTTTTCCCAACCCCATACATGCTAGGAAAGTTCCCCAAGAGGTGGAAATTCTCATTTGCAATGCAGAGTCTATCTCTCAGGAACCTTAGCTGTCCCCTGCAATATAACCATGGTTCCACTGGGCATTTCCATAACATCCCAGTGTGAAATAGTGTGAACTGCTGGGTAGGGTTCTTGGGTGCCAGTGTAAGCAGCAGTTATGTCACCTACCCTGGCTAAGTGGCTTGTTGCTGGACTTTGCTGACATCCCTGTATCAGTCCAGCTCATTAGATCTGAAAGCAAATTCCATTGCTTAATGTGTTCACAGCCATGAAACAAACAGCATCATCCAGTTTTCTGTGAGCTTTCCTGCATGCCATCAGCTTGAGTCACCAGGCACATGAAAATGTTCTTGCTGTAAGGTTTCTAACTCTGCTGCCATTTCCTAGAAACCTTAACCCACTGCTCAGCATCAAAACAAGTGGCTTTTTGTGGGCCTCTCTAGAAAACAGTGATTGGCAGCCACTGAAATTGAGTTAGCAACAACTCACCACTGGTAGAATAACCACTTTTTTGTTATTTTATTTCAGACCAGTGTTCCGTTAGCCATGAAAGTCCTCAGCACAATGATTTGATGAGGCCGTGATCTCGGAGAGTTAGAAAATGAGAAGGGTTCTTCGGATGGATCAGGAGGAAATGCTGAATTGTAAAGGTACGCTCGGGTCTGGGATGGGCTTTGCTCTGTGGAGGAGCCAGCTGAAGGCTACCACTGGCCGAGAGAAGCGGCATGAAAATCTTGTTACTTGCACCTTGTTAGATAATTACCTCTTGCAGAGTTGTTATTTTTCCCCCTGAATTACAGTCACTGTTGGAGGCAGGTTATGGGCTCAAAGAGCACTGGCTGGACAGCCTGGTATTTTCTGCGCTCTTATTTCCACGGATCCTCTGACACCCCTGCCTTTGTCCTGCTATTGTGCAACATTACAAGGATGCAATATGTCTGAGGTTGCTGCAGCGTTTCTGCAGACAGCTCTGAGTGGTGTTTGCAGAGCCCCCCGATATGCTCCTCACTCTCCCGCAGCATTTCTAACCCCCAGGGGCCGGGGGTCACCTCTCACTTTGCATGGTGTAAATTGGTAATGACACAATGAAATCAGTCATGATGAAATGGCTCCATTCTGATTACAATGAGAAGGGATTTGGGATCTGTGTTTCTGTTGTGGTGTCTCATGAGCTGTACATAAACTATAGTGGTGGTTTAAGTCTTTTGGTGATTACCAACAGTATTTTGAACTCTCCTATCCTATCCCACATGATTGTGGCAAGGCTGAACAAACTCCACTTTCAGAGTTTTCTGTATGTTTCCAGAGAGGTTCTTTGTATTGCATCCTGTAGAAGCCTATCTGTTGATAGCACAAGGGGGGAGGGGGAGTGGCTTTTAACTAAAAGAGGGGAGATTTAGGTTAGATGTTAGAAGAAATTCTTTACTCAGAATGGTGAATCACTGGCACAGACTGCACAGAGAGCTGTGGGTGCCCCATCTCTGGTGGTGTTCAAGGCCAGGTTGGATGGGGCATTGGGCAGCCCCCATCAGTGTGTGTGAAGCAGCAGTTTTGGGAAGCATCACTGGATTTAGGGCCATTTGATTGTGGTTCCCCATTTCTGTTTCTCCCTGCCCTCCATCACATAAGGGGTCATTTCTGTGCTGTATCTCCCTGGAAGGTTGGGGACCTTGAGACTCCTGTGAACATAGGGTGCTGCTCAGCTCATTCTGCTACTGGTCCATTGCCCATGCACTGAAGCACTCAGACAGGACAATGCAGTGGGTGTCTGCCGATTTACAGTGCTGGGGGTTTGGTCCCAGCTCAGATAGAGAGCACAGAACCCTCCAGCAGCGCCTCTTTGAAAGAAGCCCCGGGCAGGTATTTCAGCTCAGTTAGCCGGGCATGCAATTGTGGCTTTTGCTACAGTGTAAAACCAGTTTTTCCAAAGGACACCAGTAGCAGCCTCTTAAAAAAGGAGCTGTGGCCCCTCCCCGGTGACCTTTCCTTGTCAAGTGCTACATGCTGTGATGTTCCTACACAATAGAGAACACTCTGGTCTCTGTGTACTTGGCAAAGGAAGAAATGGCTTTTTTAATCTCATTGCATGAATTATTGGCAAAACGTTTGAAGTGGCTCCAAGATTTCTCTCTGACTGACTTGCATTTTCTCAGGAGATTTGTGTAGTTTGGGAGTTTGGAACGTGTAACTGAGTAGCTCAGAGAAAGCATTTGCTACCTTTGAAAGGCTGCTGTGTCCTTGCGTTAAAACCACTTCATCTGCCGCACCACCGTCCCCATGCAGAGGATGAGGCTCTCTGGGTGCAATGCCCTGTGCTCTTCTGCTGCTGGGCAGTGCTGCCTGCAGACACAGCTGTGATGGTCCCATAGCTGAGCTGCAGATGTGGGAGGAGAGCTCTGCCATGCCAGGCCCTGGACAAACACAGACATGAGCCAGCACATGCCCTGCAGAGATGAGGCATGGAAACCAGAGGCAGTGTGGGGTCACGAATGGGGCTGCTGCCCCCCAGCAGCCTGTTCTCATTGCTCACCTCTGGGCTTGCTGCTGAGTCTGTGCCATGAACCCAGAGCAGAGCACATCAGTCCCCGCTGCATAGCATCCCTCTGGCTGTGCTGAGTGGAGGTCTGCCACCTCCTGGGGATGGCTGCCTCTCTCCCTCAGTGCTGAGCTTCCCTTGGGCTTTGAGATCAAAGCGGAGAGAGTGTGCCAGAACCTGCCAGGGTGCTGCTGGGGAGATGGCGGGGAGAGACAGAGCCTGCAAGTGTCTGGCAGGTTGTTTGTTCAATGGGGGAGAATGCTTTCCTGACGCCGCAGAGCCTTCAAATTGCCAGCGATGTCAATAACACTCGTTCACCTACTTCTCCCATGGGGCTCCCTTCCCTCTGTGCCGTCCCTTTGTTAGGAGGCTTGGAATTGGTTTGCTATTGGGGCTGCAGGGCAGCAATCTCTGCAGCAGGGCCAGGGAGGTTGTAGCGACTCCACACTTGGCCGTGCTCCCTCAGCCCGTGCCCTGCCCCAGCGACTGGCCCTGCCTTGGCGTCTTCCTCCCTTCAACTTTGATTCCCTGGGCCTGCAAAGTGGAAAATGAATTGGATCCGAGCCACGTGCTCCCCTGCTGTCACCTGGTGTCATTTTTATTTTTCAGGCTGAAATGGCCCCAGAATATTGGCAGCTCTGAAATCATAAGGATATCTAATCAGGTGATTGATGCTGGGAGGGATTTGACAGGGAGCCAGGGCCCGGTATTCATCTCCTCCTCCTCCCTCGCCCAAGAGGAGCTCCCGTTCAGGCGGGGGCCATGGGCTCACCCTGCCTGGCGCCCACCGAGGCCCCCGTCCGTGCCATGATCCCGGCTGCTGCCTCCGAGCAGTGAGTGATCACCTCCCCCTCCCTACCGCTGGAATGCGTACATACACAGCATCACCTACC